>CAAKHG010043254.1:0-13422 GCA_901007715.1 Dactylopterus volitans
TCTCCAAATAAAATGGGGAAAAAAAATCAATGTGTAATGCCAGTTTATTCTATATTAAATCTAATTGTATTTGACAGCGGTTACTTTGTTAATTCAGCTGTTTGCAGCAATAAAAATAGATGTCTAGTTGACAGTAGTGACCGTGAGTCAAGCATTTTTCAAGGAGCATTTATGAATCCAATCTTGATGCTGACCTAGAAAAATATAAAAAAGGTTACAATCTAAACTTTTAAGGCTCTCTTTGTGGTCACCGACGCACAGAACATGCTGAACTGTCCTGAAGGTCACCGCGATGGGGCGAGAGCGCGCTTCCAGATGAAGGTCTTGCGCTACACGGGACTCCTCTGAAGTCACTTCCCCTCCGCAAAGGTTCGGCAAATACCGAACGCGTCCGCGCAAGAACCCGCGAGCTGCTGCGGCGCGCTCGGGTTCCGTCGCCGTCGGTTAACCCGGCTGCGCATCAACGAGGAGGGCGAGGAGCCCGCGGGGTTCTCATGAAGCCCGCCGGGCCATATCTACTGAACATCGGGTTCAGGGACAAAAAGAACGTGTGTGAGAAGTACCAGCGGGACTCAGCGCTGAGGAATGCGCCACTCATCCATCATCTGCAACTGGCGGCGGTTTTTATCTGTGACATAATGCTGATATGCTTGATTTTTTTTTTTTTTTTTTTTAGGAGGCACCTGCTGTGCTGAACTTCTTTGCTGAACAGCAAATATAATGAAACGTGACTCAGTTTGCTGTCATTACAGCGTGCTGCATGGACGTGTGCCTGAGTAAAGCACTCGAAGGCAATAATCTGAACACTTTTATGATTCTGTATCAATGAATAACTTTCCCGCCTATTCAATCGCTGGCATATGTGATGTTTTTTTTTTTCTTGTAATTTATTGTTATAATTGCTTGACCGTGAAGTTAAAGCGCTAAAAGCCAAACGATTAAAAACATGAATTCCGATGACGTCCCGGGTTGATGATCTCTCAAGCTGTGCTCACCTGGGCTTGCAGTGGGCGAGTCCATTGAGCGCGACTCGCTGCTCCCTCCGGCACTTTCCGAGTCGCTGCACATGCCTCCCCCCTGGCCAGCGGAGGCCCACGGGCGATAGGGGCCCTGGATCCGGAGAGCTGGATGGCACCCACAAAAATATCTACATCACTTGTGCGTCGGTTTTCAGTGGGGGATCAATTTGCATCACAGAGGACGTAAGGTTCTACTTAATGGTTCCTAAGTGAACAGTTTCAGTTGCCACGTTGGAAACAAGCACGCCACCCAAACGCTCCACGCGGCCTTGGCGTTCGGTCGGCCTGACGAGCGCAACGGGCCAATTCGCACCAATCACCGTCCGCTATTGTTAGCATGCAGATGCCGATGGTGGCGCATACTGGCCTAAATGGAACTAAAAGCCGTGAGCCCGTTTAGCCGCAAAACACACCTATTGGCTCACGGCTTCCTGACAAGATCTGGGTGGATCCTGCTTGCATAACATTGGCCAGCGAACAAAAACAAAGTGGAGGAAACTGGCTGGAGGATAAAGCTTCTGCTTAATGTCTGCTGTGGTTGCTCAACATGCTTGCACAATTAATTAATTAATTTATTTATTCTGGTGCACACTAGGGTTGCTAACTTTTCCATAGAGGTCCATAGAAGAGCACCAGCTTTTGTGCAAAATGAAAACCCTGGTACCTTGGATGTCGGTGTTGCTGTTGGAGCGCCTATCTGCAATCCTGGCATGTTGGGCACTGATGGGACTGTCCACGTCATCCGCGAGGAGGTCAGAGGTCACGGATACCTGCGACAGGTTACTGTGGGATGAGTGGCTGCCGCTGAGCGAGCGCTTGGCGAGGGGCACCCTGGCGAGAGGGAAAAAAGGCAGTTAAAATGACAAAAAGTTACCAAAACAGGCGAGTGAGGATGAAGCAACGCAATTGTAACAAAGTATATGGATCACTGGTTGCTAATATTTTGCATATCTTTAAAAAAACAAAAAAAAAACGTTCAGTCTTTAACAGTGTCAAGATAATCACGCTGGGATCTTCTAAAATCCTATTTTAAGCTGGTTCAAAAGTCCCAACCGCGCAGTGATAAAACTCTCAGCCTTGAATGTGCATTTCCATCGGTTATGTCAAGATCCCAAAGTGAGAACTTCATTCGGATTTAACGATGATTAACTGACTCAGATTATGTTAAGTGTACTATTGTGCTACCTGCCCCCCGCCCCCACAAAAAAAACCCCCAAAACAAAACACAGAATGTAGGTCACCCTTCTATATTTGCCATGATGTGTGTCTATGTTCCATTTCCTCTCTCCCATGCTGAACTCTTTTGATCACAAAAATCAGAGTTTATGGCGGTCGGTGGGGGGGTTAGAGGGAGAAAACTATGTGCGAACAAAGCCCTCTCTTATTTCTATGTCGTGTGTGTGTGTGTGTGTGTGTGAGAGAGAGAGAGAGAGAGAGAGAGACGAAAGACCTGTGTCAACAAAACACTCTCAGAAGGAAACCAGCCCTTTTTTTTTTCCTTCTTAAGCCGAAGCCTTCACAAGGGTACTAAAAATTGCACAGACGTACAGTAGCGTGACCGCCACATTTTTCACGTCCGTCAGGAACGAGGTGTGTTTACTTTTGCGAGCTACTGCGCAGGCCGTTTTTTTTCTTTTTCTTTTTTCAGAGAGCTTTAGTGAAACCGATGGATAAGCCCCCGGCTCCTCTCTCCCGTGACCGCAGTCATTTCCGCAGGAAGCTCTGACCAGCCCAATTGTTTGGCGGTTTCCAAAACAAGCCCCCCCCCTCCCAGCCCCCACTCAATCACTCCACCTCTCATCAGTGAGCCGGACTGGACCGGGGAGTGTCAGAGCGGAGCCACTTTATGAGCAGACTATTTTCAGCCACTCGTTTGTCCTTATTCATGCCCCCCCCCCGAACCATATTATGCAAACCCTCAGTGAGAAATGATGCTGTAGCATTCTGAGCTGAGACTTAAAGGTCACATTAAAATCGACATTATTTGTTTGTTAAATGAGGTAGATTTATTTTTTTCTCTCCAAATTGATCAAATGATACTAAAATGCTTGGGACTCGCTCGGAATAAGCGAGGCAAGATTATTTATTAACTCCTTCCTTCCTCGATAAAACCCAAGAATGGCGACATGAGCACTGACAAGGCTTTAACTTGGTCAAATTCCCTAAACGTTAAGCATTAGACTTCATTTTCAATAAAAGGTGGTATCTCAGGAAGCTATACATATTTAGATTAGTGCAGGTGGCCTTACCGAGCTATAGGGATGTTTGTAAATACTTTTTTTTAGAGACATTTGTGTTTATTTGTGAATGTTTTCTTGCGGTCGTAATGTAGGTTTTCCCCCCTATATAGTGGAAAAATGTTCAAGTTGACCCATCCGCTTAAACACTTGCGAGGGCAGCTGGCGAGGCCTTCGGCGTCTCACCCTGCGTTTGGCGGAGCAGCCGAGTCAAACGAGTGGGACTCCAGACGAGGCCCGTCGGTGGGCAAACTCCTCACGAAGTCGATGTAGCACTGGCCCGGCTCGTACAGCTTGGCGTTCTCGCACAGGCTCTGGTGGTTGACGGGGAGAGACACCACCTGGGCCTGCTGCAGCTGGAACCAGTTGACCGTCACCTGCAACGAGGAACACGCGGCGTCAGCTCGCGCTTCTCGCACTGCCCCAGTAAGATCAAGGCAGCTAATTTCGGAAACCTGAACTTACAGCCTTGAGGGTGAGGTCACACTGGGAGACCATCTCTCGGAGCTGAGTGATGATCTCGCTCTTGGTGTTGGCCAGATCGACTCTCTTCTCGCTGACATCGATTTGACAAGCTTTGCAGTGCTCCCGGGCCTCCTCAGCCTGCCAACAGCGGGACCACAAATAGTTATAGTCTTCAGTCCTGACTGGTTTAAGTGTGATTGGACATGATTAGACTGTTTAATTTCGACAGTCCCACAGTCAGCAGTTCATGGACCAAAGATACTAATGGGCTCGGACAGGTGCTGGAGGAATGAGGTGTGAGGTGAGTTTTTTTGGTCGTCATTTGAAAAAGGAGCGCAGAGGAATGATAGCAAGAACTGAGCAAATGTAAAAATGTAACGGGTAAATGCCTGCAAGACAAACCCGGGGCCGAAAAAGCGATCTTCATTATACCACGATAAAAGAGCCGCCGCAGGCCCGTCGCAGGTGGCGCCGTACCTTCTGCAAGGCCTCCTCCTCCAGCCTGCGCCTTTTCTCCAGCTGTTTGGCCGCCGCTGCTCCGCCACTTCCTCCAGTCTGCTCCTCCTCCAGGCGGCTGGTAGACACCTTGGCCTTCTCGTGCTCCTCCTGCCGCTGGGCCTGCAGCAGCCGAGCCTTCCTCAGAGCGCCATCCGCCTCGTGCTGGGTGCACACAAGGGAGAGGGCGTCATTGCACTGGGCAAAAACATGCTGATTTGTAAAACTTGTGAACTTTCAGGGCATTTTTCTTGAACCAGATCGTCGATATATTCTGACCCCAGCTTTTACTGACCCCAAGTCAGTAAAAGAAATCTGTTAAGTATTGCTCGTATTCAAGTGTGGTCCTCATCAAAATGTGACCTTCATGGCAGCCCACCTACCATTTTCTTAAGCTCTCTCTGCCACTGCTCTTTAACCTCTTTCCGTAGTTTGTCCAGCTCATTCTTTCTTGCCATGAGTGGCTTGGAAGAAAAACACACACACACACACAGAGTCAGTTAGTGCTGTTGTCCAAATGTAAGGCGCCACTTTAAGAACAGCATCGACTGCTTTGTTGGATTACCTGCATGAATTTGTTGCTTTGCAGTACTGCTGCAGTGTGAAGTACCAGCTTGCTGTATTCGATGTCATTTTTGAAAGCATTCATGTAGATCTCACGGAAAGGCATGAATTCCTTAAACGAGGAGGAGAGAGTCCGAACGTAAAATTCCCCACGCAGACTGGATAGGAGGCACCGCTGACACAACAATGAGCAAAAACGAGGAGAGTTACTCACCTGCTGACTCGCCAGCGTCTTTGCGGATTCGGCCATCTTGGAGTAGCTCTTGGCGCACTCGATGTCTGCAAATGCATCGCACGATTACTCGACGCAACAGAGACGGTCCTCTTATCTGGAATTCTTAATCTGGTGTCTGCAACTGTTTGCCCTCTACCGAGGCGCCTTGGATTTTCAATGTCACAGCTTTCCTCAGTAAAAAAGCGGACAGACAACCGTTTAAATCAATTATTTCGGATTAATTAACACTATGTCCTTGAGTTGTGAATCATTAAATGGGCATTAACCACAGAGGATGTGTTAGACAAACACTGATAACGCATGTACTGTACAACCTGACTGAGGGCTTTGTTTCGCTGCTGACTGGACGGGCGGCGTGACTAAGTGCTCCAGTGAAACCATTCATCGACCAGTGTGCTGAGCATGTTCTCACACTTCATACTCAAGGTTTAGCATGGATAAGGCTTTATTGTTGGGACTTCAACTCAGGTGACCAGGCTGAAAAAGTCTCAGGAAACTGGCCTCTATTAATCTCCATAATTTGGGGTTAAAGTGCCGCCTCGCTGTCAAAAACTGTATTATACTTGGACTCATTTGAAGGAATAATCTCAAAGAATTTCATTAAAATAAAGGCCTAATGGCTTGTTCCTGCCCATCTATGGCCAACTAAGGCAACTCAAAAGTGACTGAGCCATTTGTGCACTGATTAAAGTTCTTGCATTTCAGTGACGACTGGAGGAGCTGGAGTTCTGTGGCAAAAGTTGCAAAAATAAAAAAAAATAAAATAAAATGCTGCAATCATGAACCTACTTCCAACCCATGAAGCTTCAAAATGGAAGCGGTTATCTGGCAAGACGAGAATAGACTTGTATTTCAAAATAGCCAAAGGCGACGTCTTTGCAAGCTAGCTTCACACCAAGTGCGACTGTTCACCGAAAATGTGTCTACAAAACGAGACTGGTTATTCTGACCACGTGCTGCCTGTTGATGACCAAACGCGTAAAAGAACCATCCAAAACAAAACATATTTCCCACTGAACTAAGCTGATGAAAAATCTGAAACTATAAACATACATTACAATTAAAAAAACAAACAAACTTCAAGACATGTATAGAATAAGGACTGTAAATCTGCTCTAGAGCTCAAGGGATGTGGAAATAATGCATAAAGTGTTATCCATTAACATCAGTTTTTATAATCCCATATCCAAAACAGGTGTGACTCTGTAACATGTAAATAGAAAGAGAAGGCTTCCCCTGTCTGTACGTGTTTAGGAACTCAGGAGACAGAATACTGCAGTTTTGAAAGTGGAATGTTTTTCCATTCTTGCTTAATGTAGGATTCCACCTCCTCAGCAGAGCCGGTTCTGCTTTGTCATATTTTATGTCTCATTATGCACTAATCATTTTCAGTTACCCATGATGCCATGTGCACTAAAAACACCTGCATACTATCATGGATGCTGGCTTTGGAAGTGATAACAAGCCGGTTGGTCCGCGGGACAGCTGTCTTCTCTGTCCATCTCAAACCATCTCGGGCCCAGAGAAGGATCTGGTTTACACACCGCTTCGCCTTTTCGGTTTCATACAGGGTTTCAGTGTTTTGCAAATCATTACGAGCGAGGTCGCGTTGGTCGTGAAAGCACTTTACAGTAACATGCTCAACATGCGTTTTAAGATCCATAATTAGCCTGGCATACGCATAAGAACTTGTCATCGGGACAGTTTGACGAAGGGCTGATTTACTTTAAGTAGTTAAGTGCTAAGTATAAGGTCCATGATGCTAACATGTGATTGCTGACTTTGGATTTGATTGCGATAGGTGCTACTAAGCCTCCGTCTCCCCACATGCCCAAACTACAGCTCCTGCCCCCCTGACTCACCCATGTTGAGACGCTTCTCCACCCACGCCAGCACCTCTTTGGTGTACTTGGACCAGGCCTTGGCGTAGAGCAGCGCCGACTCCACCCCGCTGTCCTGCCGCCGCAGCGTTCGGTCCACCTCTTCGGCACGCACCGGCAGAGACGGCCCTACGACAATCACAGGGACGGCACAGGGGAGGTTGTAGACGACCGGCTTAAACATGACTCGCCAACTTGCCTCTTAACCACTGCCGGGCATAACGCGTAAATGTTTAGCAACATCTGTGATAGCGGGAAGCCCACGCTGACCTTGGGTGAGCGAGACACAGGCTAATACCATCTGAAGGTAATTGAGGCTGGCAGGAAACTGACCGCTGCATGGATTAAACGTTAGTCATCGCGGCTTGAGAGGTGCTAGCGCGAGTTACCCCACATAGCTCCGGAGACGCTGCTCCGGGCGCGCCCGCAAACGCAGACGCACTCAGTGATAAAGCAGCTCGGGTAAGCTTTATGAATGAGGGTTTTTTGTTTTTTTTTTCCCCCCCTCTGCGAAAAAAAAATCTTTGAGGATTAGTTTCTCCACAAAGCACCAGAGTACAGGCGCCGTGTGTTATACAGATCGGTCTTACCTGGCGGATCATCTTTCTCGGGACCGGATCCTCCAGATTCCACGGAGAGGTTCTCAAAAGACTGAAAAGCAAAAAAAAAAAAGACAGATGAAAAAAGAAACTGAGAATTGAAGAGGATGAATTTGCTCCATACGTGCTGCTAGCATGTTTCAATTAAAGTATCAGGAATACTGCTTAAACCGACAGTACGTAACATCAATTTATCATTTAAAGAGGTCTGTCTGGGAACACGCGCTCAAGATCTCTGCACTCTGCTGTCATTTTTCGGTGCTTTCTCTTGATAATTCAGGAGCGGTAAGCAACATCCTGGTGTTGATAGGGCAGCGGAAGACTAGCGGCTAGAAGATCGATGTTAGTACAGCTTTGAAAAATTTTCTAATTGCCGTTTTTTGATAAATCGCCAGTGTAGAATGAGTTCTAGCCGTCTGTTTGTGGGTGATGGACAGAACTACTCGTCTTACCCGGCTTCTTTTAGTCAGGGGGAGCCCCAACACTGATCCATTCTCTACATCTCCCATAAGGAAGTCAGACACTCTGAAGCAAAACAGGAGCACAACAGACCGGGTAAAGAAAATCGATCGGTGGCAGAAAAGTGATTATGTAATTACGACCGTCCGACTTACACATTGCCAAAGGTGAACGCCAATGTGTCGATAGCGCTGTAGATCTCTCCGAAAAGGTTCTGCTTGTTGTCGTCGTTCACCTCCTTAAAGTTCACTCCTGTCAAAATTGTTACGAAACAGGATTGAGTCAGATTTTGGTAGCAAACCCAACTTCTGCATAAAGAAGGCACCCTGTGCACATGACTCATCTTCCTCTGCTTGATATCAAGAGTCACCGAAAAACCCTTTCCGTTAGTCATAGCGCACTCCTCAAATCGCGGAGCTGCAAGGACGCACAACTGTGCCCATTCAAAACTAAACAAACCTTCACCTTAAAAAATCGGAAAAACACAAAGGCTGCAAGTGTATATGTTTGCCTGTAATCTGGCAACGCAGTAGTTTCCTGCTGCGAGTCTAAACACGGCGACGACTGAGGACAGAATAGGGTAAAAAAAAAACACCAATGTAAATATGGCTGTAATCAGTCTTCACAATAAACTTCCTGTCCTGACTGAGCAGGGAGAAAATAAACGAGGAAAGAGATGCTCAGAAAACGAGACCAATAAATCAGTGATGTCACTGACCCTTCTGCTGCCTCCATGATTTCCTCAGTCTTTCCTTTCCAATGGAACAATGGAGATTTCTAGAGTTCAAAAACCTCAAACAAAGCAGACGTTTCAGGCTGTCGTTGACCGTTTAAGGTCTTCTAAATTTAGTCCAATTTTGGTCCAATTTTTTTTGGGGAGATTTTGGAAGAAGAAGAAGAAAAAAAATCAATTTTAAAAAGTCCTGAACAGTTTGGAATCTGTACAGAAGACTGCTTCACCCAGTGTCCACTCTCTCTTTTCGCCAAAGCCAGTCCTTAAAAGTCAAGCGCACCCGCCTACCAGCAGCGACCAAATACTGAGATGGTTCTGAGTAGCCATTAGGCATTGAAGCCATTTTTTTTTGGTTTTGTTTGTTTTTTTTGGTCACAGGCATATTACTGTGCCTCAAGAAGCAAAATCCATCAATCACCCACCTCAAACCAGCATTTTCATCAGCATCCCTCCTGCTCAAAGAAAACAAACAAGCAAAAATATCTGCCTTGATCATGACCAGTAGCCATGATTGACAAGAGTTTTGCTTCCAAGTTGGTCCAAGGGTTCGTACGTCTATCCAGCCTAGGCGACGTTTTAAAGAAAAAGAAATAAATCCAACCAAAAAAAAAAAAAATTCTCAAGTGACTCGGGCACAGGAAGCGCTACAGTCGCGTCAGAATGATGAGAAAAGGATTGTGACGTGACATAACGTCTGTGGGGTCCTCGGAGCCTCCGTCAACCCGGACCAGCTAGCCGCCGCCATTCAAAGCGCGCGACTCACTTGTGCCGTTACATCTCCTCCTCAGTCCAGCAAAGCCCCTACCCCCAACAGGACATCCTGAGCCTTGCTGGAATACAATGCCAGTGCTCGTTCAGGCCCCAACCAGTGGTCCAAACGTGGAAGTTACATCATCGGGGAAAAATGGTATTGTTTTGCTGGAAAAGCACAACACTCTCGAAACACTCATCAGCTGCATGGACCTACACAGAATACGGACGTCGAAGGAAGTTCTCTTCCAATAAATACAAAGGGGAAGCAAGGCGGCAAGTGGATATCAAGCAGGACGGGGATGGAAGAAATGAGAAAACTCAATGAACAGCTATGTGATTCAGGAGTTGGGTTGGCCTTTGTGATGCACTGGAGATACAATACAAACTCAACTAAAAAACAAAGAAACAAAATTCTATCACTGCTGCAATCAGTGCATTCTGAACCCTCCCTCTGACAGTAGAGTTATTGGCAGAAGAAAACAGACCCTCATGGTCAAAACACCTTTATAAATAGTGGCGTCACAAAATCTAGATCCTCAACAGCTTTGTAAAATAGTGGTGAAAATCACTTGAAACATCAAAAAATGCAACAACAAAAAAAAAGTGTACATTTGATGACCATGCCACTGTGAGTGAGATCCAACAAACGAGCAATTCTGGCCACCTGGTGGTAGAAATAATTATATGGTATGATGCTTTAAATTTAGAAAAAAAAAAGACTTCACATTAGAGCCACTGTAAAATGCTAAAGCTGCTACATTTGCCGTTCATCATAGGCGGGTGCTCAGAAACGTCACAGGCGTACCTGAACGGCCGTCTATTAATAACCTGTTGAGAATGTCATTTAAATTTTTCAGAATCCTTCCAGCCATCGATACAGTCGCATCAATGACTTGTCAAATGTAACAACAAAAAAAAAAAATTACATGTGTCCTATTGGCTGTTGTGCAACCACGTCTTTGAATGCCTCACAGTCAAGCAGCTGCATGAAAGAGGATTTTCATGCAGCCAATAATTGTTCCGGGCACACACACATGCACACACCCAAGTGTGCGTGGACTCGTTCCAAGTATTTAAGCGAAGGTGAGCTACATTCATATGCAGAGCCTCTTCAGGCTTTGTTCGGTTCAGCATGTCACCATTCCTTATGAAGTGAAAGCTTTTCAAAAAGCCATACCCCCTCCCCGCCCGCCTCTCTTTGCAATGCAAATTGAGATGATATATACTCAAGGGATTCTTGTGTGGTGGCCAAGTTAAGAATTGACCTGCGTGCCAGATCATAATCTCAGAGAATAGGGGACTGAATAGGATTCTTCAGTGAAGTTCCCTCTGGACTGGCAGGCTCAGGACAAAGGACACCTGCTTCTCCCTGCCTCTGCGCTCGCATATCTGACTCCCAAATATTACTTTTTGCTCCTTAGGTGCTTTTCAAAAACACACACACTGCTGCATTCTGAGCTTTCTATGGGAATTTTTTTTTTTTTTTTTTGGTCTCTCCCCCAAACCCGTTTTCGCAACTTGGAAAGACTGTGAGAGAAAGGACATGGTCACGGTGAACATCCAGGAGACAAGACTGTCAAGGGAGAGGGGGGCAGATTAGATAAACAGAGACAGAAAACAGACCAAAAGGAAAAGTGGAGGAGTCGCTGGTGTTTTACAGGAAAGCTGCAAGTGATGTGTTCAAGGGATCATCACCGCCTTATTTACCTTTGACCGTGGCGATGACGGTTCCAGCTGTGCTGAGGATGTCCACCGAGTTGAGGCTCTGGTGTTTGCTGATGATGGTCTTCAGGACTCGCAGCACCTCCCCGAGACGCTCGTGGACCGCATGATGGAGGCATTCCTGGCGCTCTGCAAAGTCACAATCCGTGCTTAGGCCACATTTACAGATTCCGACACAAAACCTGGACTGCGGTTTTCCTTTATCAACACATTAAAGAGCAAGGCGAAAACTTTTGTTTAAATCGCGATGTAAGTGTTGGACACTACCAGCATTACCTCCATCAAGTCGTATTGATCAGTCGACAAGTTTTCAGTATTT
Source organism: Dactylopterus volitans (assembly GCA_901007715.1). Lineage (NCBI taxonomy): Eukaryota > Metazoa > Chordata > Actinopteri > Syngnathiformes > Dactylopteridae > Dactylopterus > Dactylopterus volitans. The sequence continues at coordinate 11,481 of CAAKHG010043254.1, forward strand.
CAGCTACAGTATGTACACTATCTCACTCCTCAGTTTCCCTATCAAGCGCTGAAATCTCACTCACGGCAATTACATTTTTCATTATCCTTATTAACCTTTGACCAATATGATAAGAGATCAGTCACTGATTCAGTGTTCCTCTGTCAAGATGATAAGTCAAGGTGCAAACTACAAACACATGCTGGGCTTTGGAAAAATGACCGATTTTCCCATTCACTTTGTGTGGGGTGAACTGCGTCTAGAGCAGCTTAATTATTAGATATAGATTTTATATCCAGACCAAGGCACGCTCGCAGCTTGCATCGCGCTATGAATCTTGGGCCGACTGCGTGGCTACTTAGAGGGGGGGGGCGGGGGGGGGATCTCACAGACTCAAAATGAGCGGCAAAAACTCTTTGGCAACAGGATTACTACATAACATTCCGGCTTTGTCGCTTTAAAGGGTGACCATGGCAGCCATTTCAGACCACGACCATCCATTCACAGCAGTTCTGGTCAACAGTGGACCAGTCGATGGTCTATCTAGGCAACTGGGGCCATAAAGCAGACAGACAGCAGAGATTGCACACAACCCAGCAAACCTACGCGAGGAACTAAAACGGTGCTAAACTGATAGCCAGGATCATAAATAAACATGACCCACGCGACCTTAGTGCAATTAGCAGTTTGCCTGTCAGCTAATCAAAGACGACCTGGTGACTCAGGTATGTGGTCTTGTGTACTGGATGTGACCTCACCGTGAGTAAGCATCGCGCATATCCATAAAGTCACCCTGATTATGTGCTCTTGACGTGGTTGCGGAGTGAGGTAATACATGAGAAATATGCACACAAGTCCATTAACCAAGTTTAGGGTGTTTTTACAACTTGCCGAGCGCCACAGGGTCAAGGGAGTGGAGCTCTGACACCGCCTGAGCAGGCGGCTTTCGCAAGGATGACTGATACAAAGGAGAAACAGGGAGGTGGCGGAAGATGCACTTCTCTGCCACCTCCCTCCTCTCTCACACAAAACCACAGAGCACACACACTTGGCAATTCCGCCAAAATACGTTCCAGCCCTGGGCTTTAATCAAGCTAAATACTGTACGTATTGGGCTGCTTTGCAGGGTGTTTTCACCACATGTTTACAATGTGATCACCTCAGTCACATGTATAGATGTCGGCGTAGCCGTCTCCGCTTGAAATGTCTCACAAACTTCCATCTCTTACCAAAAAAAAAAAAAATACAAATAACAAAACACACACACACACACACAGGCACACACACAGTGGATACGGGCAGTGAAAGCCACATTTTGTGCTGACGATCAGCCCTGGATTACCTCTTCATGGAGCGGGGGATCAGAAAGACTTTGGCTGACCATTTTTTTCTTTTATTTGTTAGCGCACTTTTTTGGAGCGGGACAAATGGTGCCGCCGGCGGGGCTAATAACGTGGGGTCTGTGTGGCCACCATGACAATGCTAGCTGAGGCCTGACCCGGAAAATCCAGCCAGCTGACCAGGAGGTGACAAGTTCACAGAGACCAACAGCTTACAACATCACAACAACAAGGAGAAGAAAAAAAAAAAATCAAACAAGTACAAAGAAGCATTAAAACGGAACAAGAAGACAAAACTGGCAAACTTGTGTGGTCTCGGGATTTTCTGTGGAACTCTGAGAGCTCTTGATTTTTCCCTCAAAAGATGAAACATGACCGTGGATTTAGTGAGAATTTAGGTGCGGCCAATCAGCAAAGCCTGCAAATCAGCAACGGACCACTTTGCATTTGCCTGATGACCTGGTTCGAGTGGGGAAGAACTGAAGAATACCACAGAGGCTAAAGTGGTGTTTTCAGGTGACTAATCACTTCTATGGAGCCGCAGGACGTGAGCGAATCAGCACGGCAGATCGCTTAGAGACAAAAAAAAAAAAAAAAAAAAAAAAAAAAAAAACTAAACACCA
>CAAKHG010043254.1:13442-24025 GCA_901007715.1 Dactylopterus volitans
AAAAAAAAAAAAAAAAAAAAAAAAAAAAAAGTAGCAAAATGAGCCACTAAAATCGTGTCCTCTGCCAACATTAATTACATAAGATTGCTCAATGACAACGCGAAGTGCTCCTTGCCAACATGCCCTGTTGTGTCTAGCCGGCCAAAAGCTTCTCCGCAGGACCTGAAGAGTCCTATCCTTCTCCATAGCAACCATCTTCATCCATCTTCATCAGATGTCATCCACAGCTCCTTGCAGTGCTGAGAACCTGGTGGCTTTTTGATGAGGCCGCCTCTTCTGCTTTTGTTTTAGCTGCCCAGCTCCCCACGAGGCAGGAAAAGAGCCAGCGGTGTGCTTCTGGCAAAACCACTCATCAAACTGAGACTTAATTCTCCTACACAATCGGTGCAGACGGGCGTACAGAGGGGGTCATTTGCTTGGAGGGAAACAGATTATTTTGTCATTTGAGAAATGACCAAGAGACAGCCTCAACAGAGGTCTGCACTGAAGAACATACACGTCAAGTGCGATGGAGGTGCAAATAAGTAAGGAAACAGATTTGTGGTAATGAAGAAAAATTCACACATCTGATTTTGAGTTTGTTTGTTTTTTTGGTAAAAGAAACCAGTCTTCTCAAAGATCTTAGCCCCCATAATCTTATACCGAGACTCCAACCCACGATGATTTGATAAGGGTCAAATTTTAGAATGAGTCGCTTCGACCCTTAAGCTCTTAATTGGTCCTGGTCAGTTTAGATCCCATTTATGGACATTATCCTTTGAATGGCAAAATACACACAAAAGGCCTAAATCATCCCCACACAGTCTATACATCCCATTCATCGTCCGAGTAACTGAATCCTGAATCCTGGAGGCATCAAGCTTGGGTGAGCTAGAAGTTTATTATGGACCAGCCTAAACCATGAATGCCACGAGACAGAGGGTCTTCCTTTACAAAGCTACAGGGGCTTCAATCTTCAATGGTGGTTGTGTGACCATCCTAAATGGAGGCTAATTAGCAAGACATTATGGTTGCGTCCACCGGCTCAGCGGGACACAGGATAATGTACAGACACCAATTATTTAACCCCACAACTGCCAATCTGGGTGACACACAAAGAGAAGAAGCCTCGTTCCCACCAGGGAGGGCCCGGTAGAGGCACAGCGGACGAGCGAGTTTGGTTTCGGTGGGGGTGTTTTCATTTCTAAGGAGGGGAGGATTAAATTGGGGGGGGGAAAAAATGTGAAAGTTTACAATACCTGCAAACATTGCAAATGTTGGTTGAAACAAAAACCAAAAACAAACCTACTAGGGAGAATCTACGGTTTTCCCCTGGGAAGACCACAGAGTTTTGAGTAGGGACTTGTTTGAGAGCTGAAAACTCACTATTATCTCTGGGGCCGCTAGCAAACAGTGGGACAGGTCGCCTCACGGGCTTGACCACATGAAGCATTTATGGAACAATAAATCACAACGGCAGCTTTTCACTTTTCCCGGGAGAGGGGTTTGGAGTGTGTGTCTTTGTCATGTGTGATGGTTTCGGGGTGGGAGGATGGTAAGGAGCCCCTGGTGAGTATCGGAGGAAAAGAAAGAGGAAGGGGGTTGTGTTATTTGGGGTAGACCTCTCCCTTGGGATTTGTCCCAAATTTACCCCTGCACCCCACATCCCTGCTGCAGCGGGGGTTATGAGAGAAGGAGAGAGTGAGAGACATTCCACGGCATAATAAGCTGCTGGTGAATGAAGGCTACAGGGGGATCAGACCTTGATCCTGATGAGAAGGAGGCCACGGATCAGGAGCTGCTCACAGGCTGCCAGCAACACATTGCCAGGTTTTTACTTCATTAGCGTCATGGAAACCCAACATTCCAGCCTCTTGTTTGGGAGTGGGGACGGGAGTTGCGGGAGTAAGGGGCGGAGGGGGATCCATAATGAAAACATTGTCGGATCGTTCACCATCGAAATGACACCTCAATACCAAACATCCCGACACCTCTTCAGGAACACAGACACTCCCAACATTTTCGTGTCAGGGGACATATAAATCACATATGTTGATTTTTGTACTGAACTGCTTGATTTATTTACTTAGCATGAGATTGGCAGTACTAACAATGCTCTTGAGGTTGCAGAACGGCGAGTGTTCATCGCTGTGAGGGTGACGCAACAGTCAGGCTTTGTCGATAACGCACCTGCAGCAGTCCAGCCTTCTGTTATTCAATATGAGCGCCTCCCAAAAAAACGTGCAAAGCAGAACAGTTTCCGGGGGATGTGCCCAAAATGTACAGACGCTCTTCTTTACCAAAGGGAATTTCAGCGTATTTGCGTTTTACATCTGCATCGGCACAGGGTTACAGCCAGTCGAGGAGTTAAATAGATCTGCCAGTGAAGCTGACCTCAAGGAAACCTGAGAGACAGACGAAAAACTCAGGTGAGAACAAAGTAAAGGTGGCGTCAGGCATGTAGAGCCCATCTAGTTCAGATGGAGAAGGAGACAAGATAGCTCCGAAAAGTGGCAGGCGTCTCCCTGCGTTCATCTCTCCTGAACACTGTGCGTTTTGTGTGTTTTCATTGCTTTTCTTTTGCGGGTCATGAACGAGGTTGGTGCCCTGATAACCTGCGACAGACGCGAACGAGCTCGGCAGGTCACACTTTGAAGAGTTTGAACCTTTTTCGATTCATTCTAAGGTAGCCCGACCGCTGCGGGTATCCGCCGGTGTACCCCCCGCCCCCATGGACGAGTACCCTCTCAGAGCGCGAGAGTAAACAAAGATGAAAGCGCCGATATGGGGCAGAGAACAGTCGCGCATGCTAGGCTTAAAGCCCGGGCTAATCGACCACCGCTGCCCAGCCTCCCGCTCGCCAACATGTGCTTGCTGGAAAACAAGCTGGGAGAATTAAGAGCCGGGCTACTGACACAATGTGAAGCTGGGGACCGCTGTGCTTTGTTGTTTACGGAAAGTTGGCCGACATCCAATGCCCCCGACTCGGCTATACAGCTGGAGACACACTCCATCTACAGAGGAGATCACACACAGCTGACTCCGGTGAGGCCGCTGGAGGGGCGGGGGGGTGTGTGTGTGATTTTGTGAACCGATGGCGTGTGGATGGACGGTCTGTCCAGGCATTGCTCGGCAGACTTGGAGAATGCTCGTGCTAAGTGACGAGCCTTTCATCGAGCCTTGTGAATTCAGCGCCGTAGTCCCCCCCCCCCTGCTGGCACAACTGTGACGCGGCGCTCGTGCTGGCTCATGACGGCGTCAGCATACAGGAGACTGCATAACCTGACACAGCAATCATAATTACAGGAGATTTATGGAAAATTGCAGCATGTGTAACGGCCTACGTCATTACCTGCGCTGGAAATGTCGAGCCCGATAAACAGATCAATGCACAGCTAAAATCAAGAGCCTTCTAAACCCAAATTATCAGGTGTGACACACGACAGGTTTATATTCCGCCACCGATGCCAGGAAAATATGGCAGGTTCGGAGACGTGTTGTGGACTATAACAGCATCAACTAAAAAATAACAACAATTTTTGCGAAAATATGAATTTAATAACCTACTGGATAAACTGAGCACATTTTATGCCACCTTGAAGCATCACAAAACGCTCCAGAAGCCCACCAGATACGCACATGCACCTACCGCTCACTTTGTCATCAGCTGACTTAGACAGCCATTAAGAAAATCACACACAAACACACACTAACACGAGCCAGGATGAGTCCTCGGGGTGTGAGCTGCACAGCCACCCATCTTGAAAACAAGGACACATATAGAGTGCCGTCCTTTGGCTTATAGTTCAGCATTCAATACAGCTATTGCCACAATACAGCTCGCATAAATTATTCAGCCCAGGAAGAAAAGAAAAAAAAAAACGGCGACTCTGATTGGATTTCATACTTCCTCGTCCGTCGGCCACGGTCTGTCCGAATCGGAAACACCTCTCCGAGGACGCCAGTCAGCGTTAACACCGGTGCACCTCAAGGCTGTGGCAACACAATGAAACCTTTTGCCTCATCAAAAACTGCTGTCGAGTCAGGCCACTGTAGGGAGGTGGAAAACGTGGCATTGTGGTGTCAAAATGACAACCTGGCACCTGGCAGGGTCGGCAAGACAAAGGAGCGGATAGTTGACCTTAGGAGGGAGGAGCCAACATACATTAGTGAGAGCGAGGTAGGGAGGGTTGGCCCTCTCAAGCTCCTCAAGGCCAGCGTCAGCGCGGGCGTCACCTGGCCTCCGACGACCCCAACGGCATCAAACAGAAGGAGGTAATGCGACATTTCACGCAGTCTTTGAGCAATGGGCTGCATCTTTGCACAGCTGTTTGAAATCATTTACCTCAGTATGTGAGTGAGTTTTTATTAGTATGAATGAATAATTTTTCTTATCATCTGTTCTATTTTTTTTTTTTTTTTAAATTGGATGAGAATGTATTTGTAAATTTGCAAACGGGTTTATTACACAGCAAGAGGTAAAGCTATGGTGAACGAAGAATTTCATTGCACTGATAACTTTTTTATTCCTTCATATGCCAGCAAATCTTTTGAATCTTGAACAATTTAAAGTCTAAAAAGGTGACGTATTTGTACGATATGGACTAACACGAGAAACGGATTTCTGTGGTCATGCGATACCATTCATGCTAAAAAAAAAGACAGAGGCCAATTCTATATGTATAAACACAAGCAAAGTCACCAATCAATGGCATGACTCTTTCAAACACAACACTTCCACTCGGGCCTGACACAATATGACTTGGCAACATTCCTCCCGCCGTGACCCTGGCTATGCTCAGTCATGCATTGCAAATCATGGGAGCAATGTATTATTTATGCTTCAAAACATTCGAGGGAACGGAGGGGTGCTTATTGCCATAAAGCAAGTGTGAAATCACTAAACATGTCACAACTGCGCCCGCAGAGGTCAGATCACATGGAGGCAGCTCATGGCAAGGGAGGCTAAATAGGATGTTGGATGGGCTAAGCATGACTAACGACAATCAGACCCTCCTAGTGTGTCCGCTCGAGTCCGACCACAGCTGGACATTCCCGCTACCTACCCCCTGAATATCTAAATCGGATTCTATATAGCGTTAATTGCTTCACATCCCGAGCGTTCATCTTACATGGTACGGCAATGTCTCAAGGGGCTCCTGTGAGCCTCACCGCCATCTTCAAAAGGCAAGCCAATGTGGGCCCAATAATCACTGTGCGACTCAATAACCTCTGATTTGTTCAAATGGATTCTTCTTTAATTGGCTGGGGGCGAGACGCCACATTCTTCCACAATTTCCTCTACCCAGTGCCGATGTTGATAATGGGGTATTCATGCCCCGAGTTAAAAATGCCTTTTCCAAATTTCAGCTATTTGCCCGACTATAAGGGGGTCGTGCAAAATGGGCCCACTTAACCTTTAACTCTTGGGCAGGGTTACTGCGATGGGTGGCCCACGCATCCCTTCATATCCCCCTCCTTAACATACTTCCTGTGGCCAGTGGCCCTGGTCCACCTCTGTCGGCAGACCACCGGCAACAAACTCTACGGATTAGCAGATTACATGCAGCTGGTTAAAGACAGGAGGACTTTGCCTTCCCAGACTTCGACGCTTATACTGAGGCATTCCCCTGTTGCTTCACCTTTGAAGCCCTTTTTTCCCATGACTGCATGCACAAAGAGCCTGTGCTTAAAAAGAGCCCTGGGCTAGATACACAGCACCTTCCACCTAGGCGGGGGGCTTTTATATTTCTACTGCCTTTGTCAAGCTTCTTCGCCCTTAACATAGGAAACCAAAAGTGAATGAAATCTTCAGCACTGGTTGAGCTTGAATGAAAGCCTTGACCTTGAGTCCGACAGATAGAATACATGATATAACCATATATTGCAAGCTCCCGGTAATAAAGCTCCAGTGAGAAGGACAATTGTTTGAAAATCCAAGGGCTAACTGGCAAAATGTTCCAAGGTCTCTTCTTTTAGCTAACAGACATGTTTATCCTTGGATATTTCTCCCTTCAGTTCTTAGCATATAAATGAGATGCCCAGTGTGGAATGAAGAATTTGTCCCCCCACCCGCTTTCATTTCTCTTTGGGGCTGCCTGTCACGGTGAGGAAAGACAGGCAACCTTTCTCTCTTGATATCCCCCACATCACCACCTCCACCGCTGTTGATGCAAAGCTCTAAAGACTGGCATTCCAACTATGCTTTCTTTAAGAGAAACCGCAAATCCTCCCACCATGCAACCTCCAGCTGGCAGCCAAACTACTGAAGCATTAGCCCGAAGAGACCTGCTCCCCCGAAAACTGTGTATTGTGGGCAAAAGAGCATCAGCGGGCCAGGCAGCGGAGCGATTTCGAACAACAAGTTTAAAGATGGGCCCCTTTACCACACCTGTCAAGGGACAGAGCCGAGAGGTGAGGGGCTGAGCTGCTGGGGCAAACACATTATTGAGAACAAGAGCACACTGTTTGGCTTTACTATCATCCTAATCCAGGGAGAAAGGGCTTTGTGCTCGAGAAAGCTCGCCCTCAAAACATGGCTACTCTTATAACTGTCAGGGCATTTAACGGAGGAGAATGTAAACCATCAGCTGTCCGATCTGTTATTTTCCCGATCGCCGGGGCTGTAAATTGTCATGAAAAAAAGTGAAAATTTTGACCGGGGTTGCTTGAGCTGATGTAATCACAGAAAATAAAATGGCAAGGTTATCTGTCATACAGGAAATGGACAGTAATGGTTGATTATCAAAAGAGTTGGCAGGTGAGTTAATAGTTACAATCCAAATATTTTGTTGTTTTTAAGCAAACGAGTGGAATCCTATAACTGATTATACACAGGGACGTTTGCGGCCTTTTAGGACTATGTGCTGTCGCAAGATACTTGAGAAACGAGAGAAACTGAGGCCCTCTGTCAGAAGCAAGCGCTGTTTTGTTTCTTACCATGGTGACAATTAGCAGCTTGAGCAGACTCGGGCCTCGTACATGGGTGAAGGTGTTCAGGCTTGAGCAGGTAACGCTGATGTAAACAGAGCTCGTCAAAGGGGAGTAAACATTTTATTGCCACGGGGCCTCCTGCATAACCGATCCCGACTGCATCCTTTGCCGGTTATGAAACGTGCACCACAATCCATGCGGACGATGGACGACGCGACAAGAGGCCATTTGTTCCAGGAGGGTTTGCAGAGGCAGATCCAAGAGGGACCGCGGGTATTGTTGCCCGTGCGCCGTACGGTTCGGAAAAGTTCAATCACACCTCAATGGCCCCACTTTGCTCCTTTGCCCTGTGACACCCCAGTGGGACCTAATTTGAGTCTGACAAGACAGGACAGACTCCAGTCGGCTCTGGCTGCGCTTCACGCTCAGGCTGTTTACCTTCACATCAAACAGGGGCTCTGTTCTTTTCACCGAGCACAGACACCAAGTTCCTAAAAAGTATTGAATGTTGCACACAAAGACAGTGGCTGGTTAACCCCCCCAACCCCCGTACCCCTCCTCCATCTGCTTCATTGGCCTTTAACAAGATATGAGCTGTTCGCAGCATGGGGCTGACCAAGTCACATGCGAGCATGCCCGAAGGTTGGCTGTGGCTGGAAAACAAGGCCAATTATGCTGCGTCCGGGCCTTTCTACGGAATCGCTTACGGCAACAAACGAGGCAGACGAGCAACTCACTGAGCTAGTGGAGATTTAACCAGCTCATCGACACCGCGATGAAAGATGACCGAACTGGGAATGATATTTTTTACGGTTGATGCGGGATATTTCTGCCACGCCACAAGTGCCTACAGTTTGAGCCTGTGCTTTGAGAGCTGACTAATTGGGTTTTTGGGTAGGACAAGAACTGCGTGGGAAAATTCATTACTTACCTCGATGAAATGTTGGAAATCTAAATATCACCCGCAGCATCTAACCTGCTTATAATGGCCGACTTTTCTTTGCGTATTCTCCCTTACAAAGTTGACTCATCAAATCGTAGCACAATGAATAGAGGGCAGACCTAGCACTCCTTAATTTATATACTCTTACATAACACAAGGCCAGAACAGAGAGAGTAATTAAGAGAGTTTAAATTTGTTGTTCCGATACTTATTCATTTACAATTTTTCAAAATAAGCTTACACTAAGGAATTACGCTTTTAAACAAATTGTGTTCCAAATGTAGAATTAATCGTGTGTTACAAACATGGCCATAAATAAATAAATAAATAAATTCAGAATATTGTTTTTAAACAACTGCTGGAGATATCTTGGTTAAAAGGCTGCATTCTGGATGAATCGTTTGCGCCACATGTATTGTTTCAAAGTGCAAGATGTCAAATAATGATAGCCTGCCTAAGTCTTGTTGACTTTAATCCAGTGCCGGGATAGAAGCTTCTGATTCAAGGGCTACTTAAGATTATTCAGAGGATAAACCTGCTGTCTTTGTTTCAAAGCCTTAATTTAAGAAGAGCAAGGAGGAGGTCTTCTGTTCACGCAACCAAATGTGTTTTGGTTATATCTGCCATGTGTGTTTTATTTTTTTTTTTTCTTCTGCTGAACCGAGCTTAAATTTTGGAGGGCAGTCAAGGCCAAAGGAAAAAAACAAAAAACACAGAGGCTTGCTATTTTCGGGGCAAAACTGCTGACGTCTAAGCCACCAGACTACACATCTGCATCACGTCTTAGAATAGACAGGTACCGACCTAAAACCCACTGGAACGTCATCGTCTGGGAGACTGTGTGGAGCGTTTACGACAGCCAGTGATGTTTTACCACTTCCTCCCCCTGAGCGTAATCAAAGAGTGGAGTTTGTGAATGCGCCGCCCTTCATCGGAGCTCCTTACCTTCTCGTGTGTTGTGTGGGAGCCCCGTCGGAAAATGTGCGGCAGACTCTGACAGCCTCCAAGAACAAGGCTGCCTCGGCCAAGAGAGCGCCCATAACCGTAAATCTCTTGAAAGGGAAGGAAGGAAGAAGAGACGAAACGGAGAGGACGCTCCCTCGGGTTCCCACTTTAAAAACAACTTACAAATCTTCAGGTGCAGTTCGGGCTATTTAAACCTGACAAGTTAGCATGGCATCGCCACCTGCGTACGGCGCGCCGTCACCGCACGCACTTGGCATTGCCAGAATTTTTAGCCTGCGGCGCTAAGTACGTCAGCGATTGTTTTGTTTCCTAAGACAGAGGGGATAAATGGACGCGCCATATGTTGCAAATCTCTGCACTTTAATCCAAAAGATCCAACTCTACCACTGCATCAACAATTACTTACCCTAAAACAATAGCCATGTCTTTAAAAAAAGGGACCACCCAAATCAATTAAGGTAATGTAATAAATCCTGTAGGCAGCTTAATTGGCAAGATAAGCGCACAGGATGATTAAATCGAGACCTGTGGAAAAATTTAAGAACGGGAGCCCCCGGTGTAAGTTGATCTTCAAAACACGACTGCTAAGTAATGAAGGATAGTCGGGTGGTTGCCTTAGGTTTGGGATAGTTTACAGTGGTTTTCAATAAGGGTACGGCTAAAGAACCATAAAAGGAACTTTTGGGAGGCAAGAAAAAGCTTGCTGTGCTTTACAGCAGATCCCAGACCCAGTGGGATAGACCGTCTAAACAGAGCATAGTTACAGCCATTAGGAAAGCCCGGATTGGTTAGTGAGAAGCCCAAGCAGGGCTAATTTTAGGCCGGTATTTCACAATGAGTGATTTAGGACGTAAACCACGAAAATAGCATTTCGGCTTTCTCTGAGGACCCGCACCAGGATTACTTTCCCACAAAGCTTTCGCCCCACGGACGGGTGGTTTCACCAGGTCTCCAAAAAAAGAGAAAAATAACACGTCTTGACGGCAGCCAACAAAGAAAACTAAACGCAACCCAGTAGGTGACGCAAACGTTGTATAAAACACACTTGGACTTTTTTTTTTTTTTTTTTTTTTTGCTGTTATTCACCGAGCGGTCATGGGCATTACAGCGTGTCACTGTTGATAACATGCCAGCCGAGGAAAAGTCTGAGTAGGCACCTGTAAATCATTAAAACCCGGCGACCACACACTCACAGTGAAAAGAGAGCTCCCAAAACCTTCACTGATTAACCGGGGACACTCAGCACTCCACGCTCGTGACTCACAGGAAAGCACACAGCTGACATGGAGGGTGGGCACATTAAAAGCGTGACTAATGGCGATGGAGTGCGGTTCAAGCGTGGTTTTGTTCATGCTAACTGGACAGCTGTCCCTCCTAGAGAGAATGTGAGGGACCGTGGTATCATGATAGGTAGGTAGGACGTAGGTACAATTTGCGACCTAGATTAGGCCCATTAGCCGCACCTAGACAGACTATTATTAGAAACGCCAAATGACTTGGTTGCAAAAGGGGCAAGCTTTGCGGGTGTTTTGTTTTTGTTTTCTTTTCTTTTTAAAGCTGCTGAAATCTGGACTGTGATGCAACAAGCAGATGTTTGTTCTGCAAGAATGGGGGGATGTGACAGCGGGGAAGCGCAGCGTGTGGCGGCGGGACGCAACAAACACAGCTGCCAAGGTTAGCTTAACTTGGTTTGTCTGACTGGTGGAAATTTAAAAAAAAAGAAAAAAAAAAGCGGGCCGAGGCCTGCGACGGCTCCCCCGAG
>CAAKHG010043262.1:0-12526 GCA_901007715.1 Dactylopterus volitans
TGTGGGGGGGGGGGGGGGGGGGGGGGGGGGGGGGGGGGGGGGGGGGGGGGGGGGGGGGGGGGGGGGGGGGGGGGACTGTTGTTCACAAGCTGTAAAACCTCACGTAAACTCAAGCTGCTTTAGCTCGGCTCACCACACATGTTGCAATTAACATGCAATAGCACGCTTCGCCGGCTGACCTCAAAGGCTGTACTGTGATGTTAGGTAGCAAAGCATGTGGTTAGCAGTGGGAGTGTAAAGATCAGAAGGGGTGCCACAGATGAAGCATGCAGCTGAATTCATAGACGTCAGGTGGCCGGAGACACAAGAAGCGGTTTTGGTCCGCTCTGATGTCTTCAGTTTGCGGCGGTGGTCATTGTATTTTTGATAGATGTGTTTTTCGCTGCCAGGTGCTGTGCTACTTTTTGGGTGAAGCGTCTTTCCCTGAACCCATCTACTTTTGATCCGCCGGGATTAAAGGCCTCAACTTGTCGCTGTCAGCCAGATTTAAGCACATAAATATACAGTAGCTCGGTAGCCAACCGGATTTTGAATAATGAACTTTGGTTGATTTGCATTCATCGGAACCTGTTACTCTAATAAAATACCTCATTGTTAATAAACTCTGCTTTTTGATGTTTTTTGTTTGTTTTTTTTCTTTTTCTCACCAGTTTATTTCTGCTAAAACTTAGAGCAGCCCATTATGAGATTGAGGCAGTTAATTCTATTCATGCAAAAAGGTTGTGCTTTGTATCTACGGTACACCCTAAACAGTTAAAGTGGCAATGGACACGTTTATGCTTTAATTTATCGTTGTGCAGTAAATGTTGTAAGTATTGATTGAACAATACAATTTTCCTATGCAACTCTGTCTGCAACCAGCCCAAAAGGCAGGGAAGCTTAGTTTACTGGATGTTCCTCAATGCAACAGGAATGCTACTGATATGCCTCTTGCGCTGTTGACGTCGGTGCAGTAGCGATCAGGCAGTGCAGCTGCGGTATCGACGTCCTCCCCGACTCGTTGGCTAATGATTGGTTTATCACTTAGAAACACGTTTCATACGGTTTGAGAGTTGTATGTTCCTGTCCTAAACAGAAGCCTGCAAAAGACTCCGCCACTTCTGCCGTTTTCACTCAGAGCAGCTGTAAATCATCATGTCGCACCGCTGTTTTTCTAAAGCATCAAATTTCTAATTAAAACCAATCTTATAAGAAAACATGAGTGTGAAAAGAACTAACTGAAATGACAGACACCATCAATGACTAAAAAAAGCATGTGAAGACCACTTTGATATTTTCATCTCACCCAAGGTAGGGGGTGGGGTTTATCACCTATACTGCAGCCAGCCACTAGGGGGAGGTCTTTTGGCTTGACTGTTAGGAGTGGTCATGCGGTGTGATAAAAATCTAGTGCCACAAATTGCCAATGCAGAAATAGGTTAACATGGTACAGCTTTCTCGCTGTGAGTCAGATTAGCTTAGCGCAGTACTGGAAGCAAAGTTAATAGGTGTGAAAACCCACCTCTGCAGTACATCTGAGTCACACACAATTAACCTTTTGGTCCAACTAGATTTAAGGCTGCCACCTTTGAACAGGGTCATGCTAACTGTTCTTTCCTGTTTCCAGCTAGTAATTCCAGCTATATTAGCTTAGTTTAGCTTGGCACAATGCTGGAGGCAGGAGGAATCAGATATAATACAAATGAATAGAACTGATAAACCTGCACCTCTGAATCTCGATGAATGCCCTTCTTGTCCAACCAAATTTAAGATTGTCACCTTTGGACAGAGTCAGGCTAACTGTTTTCTGCTAATACTTCCAGCTGGGTTTGCTTCGTTTAGCCTCGCACAAAACTGGAAGCAGGCAGAAACAGGTATAAAAAAACAAACAAAAAAAAACTCAAGAACAAACTGATAAAATCTGCAGCTCCGAATCTCAATAAATAACCTTTTTGTCAAACTGGATTGAAAGTATTCATTTCTGAGCTGTAGAGGAGTTGGTGGATTTTGTTTTCGTTAAGCTAAGCTAAGTGTGTCATGGCCGTAACCTCATTTATACAGTGCAAACATGAAATGGGTAATATAATGCTGCTGGCAAGAAAGCAAACTAGTCCCTAATGTTGAACTATTCTTTTATGATATTAAGTGTTGAAGCGGGTGTATCAGCAAAACCGAGCTTATCTGAGTAGCTGACAGAAAGCTGGCCCCACATATTTCAGCTCGACTTCAGTTTGTTCACTTAAGAAAAATGAGATTTTATGAGGTGTTTAGTCCCTTTTAGAAATATAAACTTTTACGGCCAGCGGTTGTTTTGAAGGGCACCAACTGGCTCATACTCATTCTTCTAACACTTACCAGACCAGTACCAGTTATTCTGACTGTCTCTTATCCTCAGCCAAGCCATGTATCCAGCCAGCTTGTGAAAGCTGCAGCCTCGATAAGAAGTATTGGTTGTAGCACAGCTGACGGGTCAGCTTGATGAGAGAGAAAGGAACCCTGAACAAATCCACCGGGTTTGGTCGCTGTGACCATTACGCTCCAATTTAAGGAGTCGTTCACTTTGAAGTTTCTAAATGTTGAGTTAAATTGAGGGAAGGGAAGCGGGAGATTAAGGGTTGAAAGTTGGGAGCCATTTCCTGGTTCTTACTTTTCTTTTCTTTTTCCTTTCTCTCTTTTTTTTTTTTTTTTTTTTCGTCATGAGGTTGTCGAAGAACGACGATGACGAGGAGGAGGCGGCCCGCGAGAGGAGGCGCCGGGCACGCCAGGAGAGGCTGAGGAGCAGGGAGGCTGAAGAGTCCAGTGGCCAGCCAGACAGTCTGGTCATGACCAACAGTCACAGGTGACACACACACACACACAGAGACACACACACACACACAAAAGCTCTGACACTCTCTGTATATGAGGAGCAGATGGCTTGACTTTTCCGTAATTTCTGCTCCAGCTGGAGAAGCCGAAAGTAAAACAGTCACTGTCATGTCCTCCTGCTCAGTTATAGAGGTTGTACCTCATCAATAAATAATCACAGCCAGCCCTTGTCTGTGAGGAGGAAAATGTCAGGCCCAGAATACCACGTTTTCTTTCCCCACCCTCTGCTGTACATTGTCTGCTTTATGTTTTTAAAAAGGTGACAGCTGCTCCCTCATATAAGCGAATGATTCATCAAAGCAGATCTGAATTAAAGGACAATTCATGACCTTTAAATACCAGAATGTAAAAAAAAAAAAAAAAAAACATCATTTTTTTTTTCTTTTTCTGTTTGCAGCGGACATGATAACTAAATGTTGTCAGGTTTTGAATGGCGAGATTCAATGCTTTTTATGTGTCCACACAGGCTACATGTTTTATCAGATGGTCAAAGGGTTAGTGTCATTGTGACAACACAAAAACACCAAAAAAAAAAAACACCAAAAAAAAACAAGTGCTGATTATGAATAGAAGTAATAATAAAAAAAAAAAAGCCATGGACTGAATACATCAAAGGTCAACTTCACTGTGACATCACAAGGGTCTGCGCAAAGACTTTTATGTCCGTTATTCAGTGTCAGGATCAGAAGAAACGCTGGTTACCTATTTTAAATTACTTTATAAGTCTTCACTAAATTTGTTATGGACTCCGGACAGACGTGGATGCAAACCGGTCAACAGAGGCGTGCTGTCATAGTTTACGTCCCAACCAATCACAGCTTTTAAGCATGGCATGCAAATCCTGATGTCAGAGCGAACCAGCAGCCGAAATGTCATTTCTAGGCAGTTTAGCCGGGCGAGATCAATCATCCCGGTGGAAGTGGTGGGCCATGCTGGCATCCAGCAACAAAGACTCAGCTTTGTGGCCATGAATGTTTCCTCTCTATGAGCTCAGAGATACATCCTGGGCCCCGTCGAACAACAAGGGGATTGTAGAGGAGGATGCTGAGGCAGGACCGAGCCCTCACTCGCCATTGTTGATTGTGTGGAAGTCAGGATAATGTTGGCAGGACTGTGAGGTCAGAATAGTTTGAGTCATGCTGAGGTAAATGGTGGACAGTCGGTGGATTGAAAGAAGACATATAATAAAATGTATTGTGGGTTTTTTTTGGGTTTTTTTAAAAGTTATTGTAGGAAGTCAGCTGCTGCTTGAGGGAGTGTAAAGAGCAGCAGTGCATTTCCTGACAAGAATCCAATGGTTCTTCTCAGATTTTCTCTGTATTTTCAGTCCCGACCAAGCATTTATTTTAAAACATTTCTGTGGTGAGGACCTGTCAATACAGCCAAACGTCGGCATTCCCCACATACTGGCTTAAAGCTGACGATAACGTGGCAGCCGCTCTCTCTCTCTCTTTTTTTTTTTTTTTTGCATTTTTGTTGATATATTGCAAACCTTAAAATACTTGCTTGAGCTTTCATGCTCTCATAAGTATCTTTTTTTTTTTTTTTTTTGCGCCAGTGGCCTATTGAAGTCACAATCTGGCAGCTGATCAGATCCCAAAAAAAAAAAAAAAAAATTAGGCATGTGCTGCTGCTAAGATTAAGGATTTCTTTCCTTTTTTGTCAGCTGCCATTCTGGGACAAGGAGGGGAAAAAAAAGTCTAGGTTTGCCACATCAGAGATTCAGCAACATCCTGCTGCATGTTAGTCAAACATGCAACCTGTTTAAAGAGACTAAAAGTCTCTACTAATTGCCAGTGAACAACAATGAGGGTTTCAGTGGTGGCTTGCCTTACGTCTGTTCTGTCCCTCCTCCCAGCGTAACAGAGACAGTGTCTGTGAGCAGCTCTTACGGAGGAGGAGGCGGAGAAGAGGAGGACCAAGCCCTGCTGGATCGCATGGCCAAACGAGAGGAGAGACGGCAGAGGCGCATGAAGGAGGCGCTGGACAGACAGAGGCAGCTGGACTCCGCCGAGACAGAGAGCAACAGTAGCGCCGCCATGGAGAAGAACGACATGGAGGAGGAGAGGCCCTCCTGGCGCAGGGGCCGTTACCGTGACAATGAGGAGGACGAGGAGAAGGCGGAGACGCGCGGCTTGAGGCGGGAGGAGAAGGAGCGAGAGGAGGCCGGAGAGGAAGAGGAGGCCGCTCCTCAGGGTGGAGAGGAAGCTCAGGAGGAGGTTATTGAAGATGAGGAGGAGAAAGTGGAGGTCATGGAGGAGAAGCCAAGACGGTCTTACTTAAGAGAACAGGTGAGTCTTCTTGTTCTTTCCTGTACCGTTGCTGTAGCACTTCAACTTCAAACTGACAGTCCGTGCAAATGTGATGGTGTTTCCATAGGAATCAAGTGAAGAGCCTAAAATGCCAAACAAGGTATGGTCATCGATTGATTGGCTGGCTTCGCAATGCACGTCACCGAGTTGATCCTTAACCCCCCCTCCGCACCCCTCTTTCAAAAAGTGGCTATTATCCTTTTTCTTAGGAGCTCACAGAAGGAGAAACGTATTCATTAGTCAGTGAGAGCTCAAGTCAGGCCAAAGCCGAAGCTTTAGAGGCTGTGGAAGACGCGGTAGCAACCGAGGAGGCTGAAGAGGTACCCGAGGATGATAATGTAGCTAAAACACCAGTGAGCAAGCATACGATACTGACAAATGACAGTGAAGCGGACTATGAGGTATCTGAGATCCTGCACTCAGAGGATAACGAGGTATCTGGTGTGTGTTAAGAACTTCGGCACGGAAAAGCACTCTGGGTAACTTCAGTGGCTGCGAGGAGACAGACTATATCAACAACGTAACCAGGCATAAACCGCAAATAAAACCCTTCAATGAGACTCTTATGTACATAGTGATTCATGTGGGAGCCAGGCGCTGAAATTACCCAGATACCTTGTGTCGTCACGGAGTGGCAAGAGTGGCATATGAGCCTTTCAGCTTCATGAGTTGTGGTTGTCACCATGCGGCCGGGTTTTTAATGCGTTTAATGCGATGCCTCACGGAGTGGTCACCGTTTTTTTCTTCTGCATGACTTTCACCTCAGCTCTGAGCGCCGCGACGCTGTCACATGACACAGGCTCCGCTCCGAAAGCTAGCTGTCTTCTTAAGCGGCAATAGCCAAGTTTTTTTTTTGTTTTTTTTTTTGTTTGTTTTTGCTTTAACTCTCATGGTGGAGTAAGTGTTGGGAACTGATTGCGTCATCTCACGGCTGTAGAATAATGTCACCGTAAGTGTTTTTCGATTGGTTCGTTATCATTTCCATGCAGCTCCTGCAAGCGGCCAGAAAAAGAAGCGGTGGCTGCATGGAAACGGGGACCAGCCAGAAACGCTTACTTCATAATGATAGGTTAAAGTGAACATGTTGCATATTGCCACTTTAAAATAATCAGTGTGTTTCCCTCGAGGGAACATTGTAAGGAAATCATTAAGTCATTATGGCCCTGGTGTACACACTGCCAGTCCAGAGTTCTAGACCGTCGTACATTAGTATTTCGGGCACATTGTAAAGCCAATAAAACTAGACAACAAAAATAGAAAAAAAAATGAATGGAAAGTTGTTTTTGATTTTTAAATTCTTCTTCTGCACTTGCCCTGACACGCTATTCCTCATCCAAGTGCATCCACAAAGATGGAGGATGCTACTTCATCTTAATTATGCTGATTTATCTTGTTTTTTTAATTGTCTCCTACAGTCACCAAACATAGTTTTGTTCGATACCTAAAATGACAAACTATCCAACGTTTGATTCCTTAAAATAGTAATGCGAAATGTCGTACTAGTCAGCAGCTTGATGGGGTGTAAATCCACAATGTGGGTTCCATCCGCAGCGTTGTGTTTTTAATTTCATGCCTCTGAACTCAGATGTATTGCCTGCATCATCTATAATGTAAACTCAGCATTCCATTTTGTCGTATATGAAAGTTTGTCAAACTTCTTTTGACCATAGTTCATCTCAAGAGGTCTGACGCTGTAAGCAACAGCTGTTTGGAAACGCCGCGTGTTCCCTGACACCTCCTCTGTCAAGATAAAGACGTCTGATTCCTCCCGAGTTTGCATTTTCGAGCCACTCGTGCGCCAGACAACAATATAAACTAAGCACAGAATAACTCGCAGGTTTCTCAGTCCCATCGAAACTCTTGACGGGTGTTTTAACGAGGGCAGGTGAGCAGCGTCTTACTTGCTTCACGTGTGTGTTCTGTGCTGCAGGTTCAATCAGATGTGGCAACCTGATTGGCAGTGTGCATGTTGGGGCTTACACACGCGCTCATTCTAGAGTGTTGAAGTTGTGTTTTTGAGGTCGGACTGCAGTGCGAGGTGGAAAATCCATAGCTGAGCGGACACTGTGTTATGTGACAATCTGAGTTGTTTTATTTTGGGGTGCTCTCTCTGTCTCTGTCTCTCTCTCTGTCTCTGTGTCGCGATGTCACGTGCTTCAGCAGCCCACCGCGCATCGGCGTGTTTGCTCACTGTCTCGGTGCTTGTCTGTGTGTGCGGCTGTAGTTGAATGAGAGGGGCGGGGCCGCGGAGGAGAGGGAGGAGCAGAGGAAGCAGAACGGAGGGCTGCACGAGGAGGCGGCCCCCAAACAGCACAGGAAACCCGAGAGGACACTCAGGTACGCTGACGCGACGTTCGAGTCACCTCCTGGTTTCCATTATGGGGCCAAAATCCGGGATGGCTCTCACGTGTTATTGAAGAAACTCCCCAAAACGCAGTTCCTCCAATTTCTTCAATTTGTGTCAATGTACGCTGAGATAATGGAAACTGTCATCTGAATGGAGCTGTTGGTAAAATCTCCCAACATGCCACATGGCATATTCCATTTCATTTTACATATTTTCTCCTCCCCCTCTCTGGAGATGAACGTTTCTGGAGGTTTTTGAAGTCAGTGCAATATCATATTTTCTCTTCTGAACTTTGCGATCCTTTAGGTAGATGCTTAAGAGCCCTAAAGAACTCCAACTAGAAGCGGTCTTGTGGAGCACACACCTTCACCAGGTGTTTGTTCTTTGGAATATAAATTAAAAACACACACACACACTACCCCACGTCTTCCTCGAAATTTGGTGAAAAGCAGTCCAGTGTTTTGTTTTTGGATTTTTGTGTGTGTGTAAATTTTAGGGTGTTAAATGAAATGCATGAACCCCAATTGCACGGATGATTGACACTAAAAGATGATATTGTAGAAACTGTGACAGTGTCTCATAAGGCCGATATCAGATGATAGCGACAATATGTTCTGATATCAATGCCTCTCTGCATTTGACTCAGTTGTGGAAAAGTACTGCAGTAACATACTCTGCTAATACCGAGGTCGGTACCAGAAATGCGACATGACAATAACAACTAAAGGTCGCTTTTCAAAATAAGATCAGGAAATGAGAGGAGAAGAAACAATACTGCAAATATGATTGCTAATGCGCCGCACTATAGACACAAACACTGTACAAATAAAGGTTGGATCTCAGCTACTCCGAAGCAAGAGAAATCTTAATTATCATATCTCCGAAATGTTTGCATATGCTGAAAGGAGTTTATTCAGACAGGAATTTACCGAAGTTGCAGACAAGAATTGTTTGTTGTTCGGGCTGGTATGAAAGCATGTAAGTGCCCAAGGCGTCAACAAACAAACAGTACGTTGAAAGGAACGTCTGAGTCAGATTCTTCAAGCGAACATGTTTTTTTTTTTTTTCCTTTCTTTTTCTTTCCCTTTCTTGTAGTGTCTCTTGACTTGGTTCACTCCGAGTAAGTCATCAGAGTCACACACTGACCTGAAACCTAAGATGTGTTGTAACATTATCTTAGGCAAAGGTGATTGGGTGATTGTTGGTGTGGGTTTGTGCAGATGTGCTTCTTTTTTTGTGTGTGTGTGTGTGTGTGTGCATGAAAGAGTCTAATCCCTTCACGTGTGGTTAAATATTCAAATTCTGTCAAGTGTCAAAGTGTGCACCAGCTTTGTGTCTCACTCGTGACCTGTGTGTGTGTGTGTGTGTGTGCGTGCGTGCGTGCGTGCGTGCGTGTGTGTGGTGTGTGTGTGTGTCCCAGCCGCGGCAGCGTACGCTCCCCCGAGGTGTCCGCGGCTGACGACCAGGACGACGCAGCCCGTCTGGAGGCTGAGCTCAAGCTGGAGGAGCTGAAGCGTCGCCGTGACGACGCAGAGAGCGAAGAGTTCGAGAGGATGAGGCAGAAGCAGCAGGAGGCTGAAGTTGAGCTGGAGGAGCTGAAGAGGAAGAGGGAGGAGAGGAGGAAGGTGCTGGAGGAGGAGGAGAGGCAGAAGAAACAGGAGGAGGCAGAGAGGAAAGCCAGAGAGGAGGTAGGTTCTTTTCCTCCGGCCATGTTTCTATTCTCATATGAATTATTTCTTCTCGAAAGTAGAACTCCTCATTCTTCTGTGCAAGGCAACACTTTTTTTCTTTTTCTTTTTTTTTTAAGAATAACACTGCAGCTATGGCGTCCATTTTACTATTTTTCAAATGAGGATAAAACATTTTTGGAAATATTTGTGGAGACATCTGTGGTGCTGGGCTGACTGGAGGAACATTACAGTCCTGCCTGGCTTACAAACATTGATTCAAGATGTGCCCCCCCCGGCCCCCCACCCTTTTCAACAAGCTTAAAACAGTGTTGCTCTCATACTAGCAGCAGTGGAGCCTGTAACTTCATTGCTCTGCTAAGTTTGTGGAAGAAAGTTAGCGTAGCTTGCCAGTTAGCACTGGTCCGCATAAGATGTTAATTTTCTCCCCTGTTGGTCCAACACTTTATTGGCCGTTAGCGCCTCTCTGCCATGTTCCCTCATTACACAGGACCGGGGTGTGCCGCCGCTGGTGTGCCGCTGGTGTTCAGCAATCTAAGTAGCGTTACGAGCCGAATCCAAATGCGCAGGCGGAGCTCGGCCGTCTTTGAATGTTAACTTCGCGGTTTCAGGACGTATGTAACAAGGTAGTCTTTTATTTAGCTCAGTTTTGTAATTTTATTCCGATTACCCTGCACCGTGGGACAGAGAGGACAGCCAAAGCATTTCATCTGTGCTTTATGTCGAGCATCTATAGCCCATTTGAGAATTAAGTTGACTTTGACTTTGACAAGTGTTCAAAGTAAACAATTTTGACATAGTCGCGAAAACCAGAGGTTGGCATTCAAAAATGGCAGACGCAGCTTCACAAAACGTCAGTCCGATTTTTTTTTTTTTAGTAATTATAACCAAAATCTATCTTCTTTAATTATTTTTTTTAATTTCAGCTTGGTTTAAGCTACTTTTTCTCATGAATTTTCACCTTTTTTTTTTTGTTTTTGTCTTAAATTTTTGCCACCACATTTGCCATGGTGATTTGGCTTTTGACGCACCACTCTGTTCCAGACGTTGTTCATTTCGCTGTGTTCAGTTTTTCTCACATGGCTCAACCCATTTGGCTCCACGCTCGTAGCTCATATGTAACACCCCATGCATCTCAGACGTAAACACGCAACACCGCCGCCCTTCCTCCCTCCTGTTTTCACATCGGTGCTCCACACCACACATCGCTGCAAACCCTGTTTTCACTTCCACTCTTGATTCCACGCGCACTCGCTATTACCCTGACTGGTCAGCTTTGTTGATTCTGGTTCTGAATGTGGTGGCCCATTTCTCGCTATCTGCCCCTGTTCTTCTCCTCCAGTGTGATGTTAATGAGGCCTTTTGGTTTGTAATTAAAAGATGGCCCAGAGATACAGAGAGACTAATTAACCAAGACAAGGCTGCTGGAGAGGGCTGATATACAGCCAAGTACCAGGCATCTTCTGCACACACTACAAATGGTTCATACACTAATTGCTGTGTTTTGGGGTTTTTTATTTGAAGTTCATTGTCTGCCCGTCTCAGGCTTTCCACAGTGTGTGTGTGTGTGTGTTTTGTTTTGTTTTCTCGGAGGCAGACAATCACTGTAAATAAGAATTCACTCCATATGATTGAATTTGTCCCTGCTTCATTGCAGTAAATCAATGAGAAAGTGATGCATACTCGTTTTCTGGATCAGCTGAGTGAACGGGAAAACGTACATCCATTTATTTGTATTAGATTTATTCTGATGGGTTGGTATTTGTTTTTGTTTACGTATTTGGCAAAGCCTCGCTGAGGAGTGTAATGACGATCGTCATATACATTTCTAAGTCTCGTCTTCAGTTATGGATAATGAAAGACACATTAGTCTCTGTGATGAAGACTTCTCAACCCATAAATATCAGGCTTCGCTGACAGGTAGAGAACAGAGAATTACCCTCTTATCACATGAGGTAAAGGACGCCAACACCTTTGATTCCGCGAAAAAAAAAAAAAAAAACGAAAAATCTCAGGCAGTGCTGCTTTACTGCTGTCTTACTGTTGAACTGATTCAACCATTCGCACGTCCTCAGGAGGAGAAGAGGAAGATGAAGGAGGAGATTGAAAGGAGGAGAGCAGAGGCGGCCGAGAAGAGGCAGAAGGTGGAGGACACTCCAGATGGGGAGGACAAACCGTTCAAGTGTGTCAGCCCGCGGGGATCCTCTCTGAAGGTCAGACCGCCATTGTTAACCTCTCGCCTCTTTCCCGCATCCATCAGCAGAGCGCGAGCCAAGTTTACTTACCAGCCCACTGTTTGCTAAGCCTCGTCCTCCCCTTAGTCACTGTTGCTATGTCTGTCAGGCCGATAGTAATCGAAGACTTGGACAGCCAGTTAGTCCTGGTGTTATTATTATTTCAAGGAGGGGAGAGCAGAGGCGTTTATTGCGATAGAAACCTCATCCCTGGTGCGGACTCGGAAAAGTAGAGGGCAGGCTGGAAACGCAACCTTTTAGGTACGGGATGCCTGCGAGAGCGGCGCCGAGCTGCGATCGGGCAAGAGGTTTAGCGAATGGTCGATTCATCATCCAGGTCCTTAAAAAACACAGATTTCTTCCAACGTCCGTAAAAGCACCGGCCCCGCGTGCGTGTGCCGCCATAGTCGTTGGCGTGATGGATCCACCAAATCCCACTCATCGGGCAGCGCAGAGCTCGAGGTAAAAAAGTGAAAATATTTGGAGAGATTAAGTATCAGATGACCCTGCATCTCCTCCTCTCACCTCTTTGAACTCTTCTCATGAAGTGTTATCTGACTGCCGAGGTGAAGCGGGTGAGAAAAGGCCGCTCAGTGACTTCACGTTTTTTTTTTGTTTCGTTAAAGTCCACTTTGTCCTTTTTTTTTTTTTTTTTCTTTTTTTATGGCGTCTTTTTCCGCGTGCAAGAGACGAGCGCGCCCCTCCCCGCCTCATCCAACGACAAATATTCGTCACAGCGAAGGAACGTTTAATCAACTCAAATGTGAATACATGTTTCCAGTGTTGCCAAAAGCCAACTCCCACACACTGGAAACCGAGTGGGATTTTCAGTCAGTGGAGAGAATCTAATTAGTGACAGTTAGCAGTAATATCCATCTGGCCCGTCCCACTGAGACTCCAGACTCGAGGCGCAGCTCTAGTGGTGTGTGAGCTCTGATCGCGTTACAATTTTTTGTTTGTTTGTGGTCACTTTTGTGAATTGTGCTGTTCAACTTTTAATTTCCCGCCCTGCTGCACCCGCCTGACGGACGCAGCTTTACTTTGTCGTCATGTTCACTGTAGGTACAACTCTGTGCGTGCGTTTGTGTGCGTGTGTGT
>CAAKHG010043265.1:0-11156 GCA_901007715.1 Dactylopterus volitans
TTCTTCTGTGGTGGTTAAATTGGTCTCTGCAAACTGTGCAGGCGACTTTAGTTTCCTCCAAAGATCCGTCGGGCGACGTTTTAGAGGTAAACCTTCCCTCTAAAACTCACCAACCTCGTCCTCATCATCCTCAGCCGGGATGCTCCGGCGAGGCTCGCGTCCTCATTGGTCGCCGTGCCCTCATTTCTTCTACCGTTATAATTTGGAGGTTGGTCGTCGTCGTCAACACAAAACTCCATTATTTTCTGTGGTGAACCTGCAGTGGTCATGATGTTACGGCTGATGGTGTTAAAGAATCACCAGCAGCTATTCCAGCTTTTACCTCTGGTGCATTCTGATCATATTTCTGCAACATCTGCCGTCCACGATCGCCTAAACCTCCAAATTTTCCATCAATAAAAAGTGAGAAACTTTCCCTTTAAAGAAAACAAATGTGTTTAGTGGCCCTCTGCTTCCTCCTGCGCCGCGCTCGGAGGTGCTAAACCCGCCTGGGCGACGCTCCGGCTTCCCGTCTGCCAACCAAACATTACAAGCGCGATCAAGATGTGTCAAAACTGCTTTAATAAATAACTGGGATGATTATTTAGGACAATGAAACATCCACTAAAAGAATGAAAACCTTTCCTCTTTGTACAAAAACGAACTTATGTTCCAAGTAGAATAAAAGGTATAAAATATGCGTATTCATCTTGTTTTTGTTTTTTTTTGGTTGTTTTTGTGTTTTTTTGTGTTTTTTTTTTGTTTTTTACACCAGCAGTGATGCATCTTTAATTGTTTTTTTTTTTTATTTTCCGTGTCCCATTTACAGAAAACATGGTGGTCATTTGAGACAGCATATGAGCAGGGGTGAGACTGTGAGATAAAGTTTGTAACTTAAAACACATTTTTCATGGGATCCAAAAAAAAAAGAAAAAAAACAAAACCAAAAAAAAGGATCTGCATCTGCAAATATTGTTCCCTTCATTAAAGCCTTGAAACCAAACATGAAGCTAATGCTATGACGTCCACATTCACGCCGCTCTGCGCCCGCCGCCGCCGCCGCGCGACTCCTCCCACCCTCCGATCGCCGTTTTTTTCCTGCTCCGCCGGGCGAGTGCTGGAAAACACGCCACGCCTACAGCACACCTTTTTTTTTCTTTTTTTTTTTTTAAGAGTTCCGTTCCTCAACAGTAGAAATAAACAATGTAAAAATAAAGTAAAAAAAGAGAAAGAAAAGTAAAGTTGACCGTCAATTACACAAATAATGCTTTTTTTTTTTTTTTTTTACTCGTTACATTAAGGCACCTGAAACTTTCTGACGGGTTTACAAATGGCGGCAGGGGGAGGAGCTGCGTTAAGGCGAGAACGCCGGCGTCAGTGAAGTCCATCTCCATGGCTGCTGTGACATCACTAAAGGGGGCGGGACTGAGGGCGGGGCCACAAGCTTTTCACCACGCTGCATCAAATTGACCTTTTTTGTTTTTTGTAGAACATCTCGACTGCGTCACTGACGACCAAACATGAAGAATTTGTTGTAAAAAAAAAAGAAAAAAGAAAAATTCATGTGCATCCAAATAAATGATTTCTGCTGCTGAGCGACACCGATCAGCCGACGGCGACGTCACACGTTTTCATTCATGTAGCTAAAAAATAATAATAATAATAAAAAATAAAGCTGAAAATATGCCCTTTGGTGGAGGAGGAGCTTCCCCGTGACCGACCACTTCTAAACCCCTCAGAAGGTCCCTCACAGGTGCGACCTCATTGTCAAAGGTTCTTAACTGCGGGACTCTGGATATGAAGCGTTATAAAACCTGCCTATTTTCGACTGGCATAAATAAAAAGGAATGGCATTGTAAAAAAAATAAAAAGAATATTAATCATAATAACAATAATAATAATAATAATAAAAATGTGTGACTTGTCTTTTAAGTTACTTATTTCAAATATACACAGCGACTCCTTTAGTATTTACACGTATGTACAGAGCATTCATTTCTGTTTTTTGATCAAATACCTTGCGTGGCGTTGCTGCGAGCGTGAACCCTCTAAACGGAACGCTGACGCGCTTGAGATGCGAGAACGAGGAGGTCAGACTGGGCAGCGCGACTCGGAGCCTCCAGAGGACTCGTGGGAAGGCACTTGCTACCGACTCAAATACTGCAAAACGTCCTCAGACAGACAGACGGTCAGACAGACAGGACGAAAGACGAGACCAAAAAAAAAAAAGAAAGAAAAGAAAGGAAGGCCACATCGTAGGCACTGGGGTTTCTGTCCCCCCTCCCCTGCCCTCCCCTCCGGGCCCAGCGTTTTTGGTAAGGCTGGCGGGTGGATCGGTGGGCGGAGCCAGGAAGAGGCAGAGCAAAGGGAGGGGTTTCCTCTGTGTTACTGTGGCTGCGACAGTCCAGTTCCCTCAAAAAAAAACCTCTACCGGCCCTTTAAGTCTGTATATGCCCCTCCCCCCCACCCCCATCACAGACATTGAACAGGAGCCCGCTGACGACAAAAAAAAAACAAAACAAAAACAATCATCTGTAAACAACAAAAAATATCTTTATACAGGTTTTTTTCTCCTTTTCGATGATTCATTGTTTCTTAAATTCCATTAAGAAAAAAAAAACCCAAAAAATCTTCTTTTGCCTCCTGCAACAACAACAAAAAAGGTACATTTCAGCTCCTTCTGAGGATAACTAAAGAAAAATAAGACGTTCGCTCCCGAGTCCAAAAAAAAAAACAAAAAAAAATCATCTCAGGCGACAGAAACCAAAGCGGCGAGCGGCTCGTCCCACGTTTTCTTTCCAAAAAAAAAACAAAAAAATAGTCCCAAACTGAGGAGGAAGACGCCGCCGCCTCCTTATACGCAGTGATCTCGCGGGTCCTTCCGGCCCGTCAACATGGCGCTGACGTTTTTCCAGCGGTTGTCTTTGGGGCTGTATCCGGCGGTCCGGTGCGGCGCCTTGAGCGGCGGGCTGGAGCTGTGCGTGGTGCAGATGACCCGCCCGCCGCCGCACGGCACCGCACTTTTACAGTACTTGAGGACCGACTGCTTTCCGGCTTCGGCGCCGCCCATCTGCCCCTCCGGCTCCAGCTCGCCTTCCGTCTCCTCCTCCTCCTCCTCATCCTCCTCCTCCTCGCCATCACACGTCCGATAGGAGGGGCCCATGAGCTTTTTGCGCTCCTGCTCCGCCTCCCGGTTGCTCTCCTTCAGCTGCTGCTGCTGCTGGCATCCGACCACGATCCGCAGCGGCTGCCACTGGTTGTTGACGCTGCCGTCGGCGGCGGCGGCGGCGCGCCTCCGCTCCCGCTCTTTTCTCCGTTTGCGCGTCCACCAGACGCAGACCACGATGCAGAAGAGGCAGAGCAGGCAGAAGACGACGCACAGCAGCGGCACCAGGTAATCTGCCGACGTGGGCGAGACGTTAGCGACGCGACGGAACTCTGGCCCCCCCACCCCCACTCGACACCCGCTACTCACCCACTGATTGGGACGTGACCTGCGTCTCCACCTTGACCTCGATGACGGCGAGCATCACGGTGCTGTTGTGCCGCTTGGACAGCATGCCCACGATGGCGTTGGCCGCCTGCTGGATCAGGCCGTGGTCCGCCAGGTCCTCCGGCTGGAACGACTGCGAGCCGACGCAGAGAGGAAACGGGTCACAACGGGAGCTGAGCTGTTAGCGTGGCGGCGCCGGCGGGCTAGCGTGCCGTTCACTTACTATCGCCACCTCGATGGCGTCCTGACTGGAGCGGGAGAGGTCGCAGAGGAGGAGGAGGGCGTGGTCATGGGCCAGGCGCCGAGTATCCGGAAGGTAGCGCAGCTCGAAGCAGATGTTCTCCACGGTGGTTCCCTGACGGCGCAAACACACGTGAATGCTGGGTAACATGCCGGCGAGCGTGTCACGCAGGCACGGGAGGGCGGCGGCGGCGGCGGCGACTCACCGGCGGGACTTTGTCCCTGTTGAAGACCAGCGTGATGCGGCCGCAGCTGTTGTCCAGGTGGCTGCTGTTGGGCTGACACTTGGTGCCGGCCTGCGTGGGCGGTGGTCTGGGCGTGGAACACACGCCCCACTGGTGACACGGCGGCGAGAAGCAGGTGAGGTACCTGTGCTCCAGACACTCCCGCCCAGCCGGGCAGGACGGCCCCTGCGGGTCCAGGCCCGCCGACGGCAGCCGGCAGGGGCGGCGGCCGCACAGCACCTGGTGTCACGGGGGGAGAGGGCGGGGTCAGAGGTGGCGTTATCCTGCATGCCGCCTTAGCAGCACAGCTAGCAAGCGTTAGCGTTCGCTCTGCGCGGTGAGCCACACACACCGAAGCCCATTTGAGGCTGTGAGGGATACGAACGGAGGAGCCTCGAGGGACAAACAATTACAAGATGTTCCTCAGCTCCACAAACGACCATTTAAGGTCGAAATCACTTCGAGAAGAAGCCGTTAGCTTTGGGCTAGGAGGCGCCACGTTAGCTCAAACGCGCTGTGGCATGCTAACTGCTAACATCTGTGCGGCTGTTTCGGGGTCTTTGGGTCCACGTTGGCACTCGGTCTAGGTCAAGGTCTTCACCTGCAACCGCACTGACCCCTGCCGCCTGAAGTGGGCGGCGCCTGGGCGAGCCGCGCCGGCCAATCACACGTTACCTTGGTGCAGTCGACTCTGCCGTTGAGGCAGCGGCAGCTGTTGCACTCCTCCTCCCAGCTGCTGCCGTGAGGAAACTGCAGGCCGGCGTAGTGGCAGCTCCTCCCCACGCCGATGACTGCACACACACACACACACGCACACACACGTAAATAAGCCGGGCGGAGGCGGAGCGAGGCGTGGGGCTGGAGGTCGCGGGCACGCTCGCGGGCACTCACACTCTTGGCAGCGCGCTCCCTTCCTGCCGAGAGGGCAAACGCAGCGGAAGCCGTTGATCTCGTCCACGCAGGTGGCGCCGTAGGCACAAGGTGAAGACTGGCACTCGTTTATGTCTGCAAGAGAGGGAGGGAGGGACGCCGGGTTGGTGTCGCGCCGGATTCATCTTGAGACCTTTTGTTCAGTTTGAGCAGAATAAAACCACCGTTAGCGCTTTTCCACCGCACGGTACCGGTGCTACTCCACTCTGCTCTGGTTATCAGGCACTTTTCTGGTGTTCGTGCCTCAGTAACTGGTTGTCATGGTGACGAGACGACGTGAAAATGCCGTGACGCCATCTTCAACGCGACATAGAAACGCACAAGAAAGGAAGAGGAGGAAGAAGAAGAAGAAGAGAGGAAACAACGCTGTTCTTGATTCTCGGCATGTGGACGCTTTTCCACAGCCTGGAGTTTTGGTCGTTTTAAAAAAAAAATGGCTGCACGGGTCGGCGCCGTTCTATGCGTGCCGCACATTGGTGACGCAATGACGGTTCTCTCTGACCAATCGGAGGCCTGCTGTGTTTTCACGTCACATTTCAGTCCCTCATAGTACCTGGTTGGCCTTTTTTTGGAACCCAAAGTGGAGCAGCTACTAAAAAAGTAGGTACTTTTTTTTTTTACTTCCGGAAAACCAAAAGAGTAGAGCAGAGTAATGTAGAGTAACTTGGAGCAGAGTAATGTAGAGTAACTTGGAGCAGAGTAATGTAGAGTAACTTGGAGCAGAGCAGAGTAACGTGGAGCCATTTGGAGTCATTTCTCCGCAGTGGAAAAGCCCCATCAGACTCTTGTGGGATGAGCCAGTTCCCGCATGAGCGTCTAATCTCCTTCTTCTTCTCTGCTCTTTGACTCAGGCGTGTATTAATTGCGCCTCCCCGTCAAAAAAAGGCCCTTTTGTCATCCGGGCTTCACGCCGGCGTGGAGGAGAAACCTCCATCTCCTGCCCCCCCCGACCCCCCCGAAAGCAGAAGGTGAACACTTTCTTGCCAAGACAAAAGAGCAGAGAAGAAGAATTTCGGGGTCACTGGGTAATTTGTTTCCCCCGACTGTGTTTGTGTGACTGGCTTGAGTATGGAGGAGGGATGACCTCTGACCCCCCGAGGCGTTAGGGGACCTAGAAGAGGGGAGAGGGCGGCACCCCGGTCTTGGCGTCTTTTAGGTGTCAGCGTGTTCCACCCATCCAGGCTCGGGAATCCGACGCTGCCGGGTTAAAACAAGCTTCTCCGACTCACTGATTCTGCAGTCCGGCCCGGCGAAGCCCGGAGCGCACTCGCAGCGGAACCAGTTGACTCCGTCCACACAGATGCCGCCGTTGTAGCTGCGAGGGGGGCGGGAACAAAAAAAAACACGATTACAGGAGGCGGCCACGTCCATTCCAGCTGCAACAAAGCACGTCGCTTTTTTGCTGTGTGTGTGTGTGTGTGTGTGTGTGTGTGTGTGAGAGTGTGTGTGTGTGAGCGCGTGTGCGTGTGACAGTGGGGGTCACAAAGCTCAATTCAGCTCATCAATACAAGCCTCCACCTTTCAGATGCTAATAGGCGTGTCCGGCCCCTCCCCTGCCCTCCTCTAAGCCCAGAAACACCCCCACGCCCCGGCCCTCCCCACCCCAGGTCGCACGGGAAGAATGGACACACACACACACACACACACAGCCACTCCACCCCCCACCTGCATTCACCGCGGGGAAGGTGGAACCCTATTCACCATTAAAGCCCGTCCTCGGAGCGACGCCCCTTTGAGGCTGGATTTAAGGACAACTTCCACTCCTGTTAGCAGAAGCGCCAGGTCTGTGTGTGTGTGTGTTGATGGGGGGTAAATGGAAGAAGGGGGAGGAGCGTGTGTGTGTGTGTGTGTGTGAGGCAGGAGGTGATACGTACCAGGGATGAGGGTTGCAGTCGTTGGTGTCTGCGGTGGAGAAGAACGAGGCGTTTAGTGTCTCACATTTGACTCCATTTCCCATATTTACAACCATAACACAGCTGAAAACGACGCGGCTTTGATGATCCCGACGAGCGAGCTGACGCTACCAAGACAGAACACACGTCCACCGATCATGGGCTCAACTGAACGAGCATATCGGCAACGTAATCTTTGGAGAACTTCCCTCTTGCATGTGCATTTTTGGTGATATTTCATTTGAAAACTGGAATATGAAAGAGAGGAAGCTGCTGGCGGCACGTTTGGCAGCAGGGAAGTGAAATCAGATGGTCTAAACTTGAATAAATGTGATATGAAACCACTTTTTTTTTTTTTAAACCGTGAGAATTTCAGCTGTCTATAAATATACATTCACACACACACACAGATTAATATCATTTGTTCGGATATAGACACGCAGTAAACCCCGTTTTATTTTATCATATCATTCAAAATGTCTGGGATAGCAATAAGCACATTCTCAGCCTCAGTCGGGTATCTGAATCACATAATCGCAACTGAGATGGAAATTGTAATATTTGCCTTTACAAATAAATAAAAAAGTACAAAAAAAAGAGACCATAAAAGGCTGAAAAGTGGCAGCAGAATCGCAACTCTTCTAATCGTCATAAAGAGCAAAATCTAACAGTGGGAAAAGGCGAAGACGCTGGACATGGAAGCGCGCGGAGCTACGTACTCTGGCCACAGGTGGCGCCCTCCCAGCCCTCCTTGCAGATGCAGGTGAAGGTGTCTCCGCCTCCCACGCAGGTGCCGCCGTTGGCGCACGGGCCCGAGGCGCACGTGCTGTTCTCGGCTGCGAGTCGACGAGGAGCAGAAGAAGAAGAAGAAGAAGTGAGGAGCAGAACCAGACTCGCGCTCCTGCCGAGGGGACGGCCGCGGCGCTCGCACGCGCGGGCACCAACGAAGAAGAGGGTCGAATTTGCGGCAGATAACTTACAGCCATCAGCCATAAGATTATGACCACTGCATGTTCACCACAGAACATGATACCAGATATAAATCAGCACATGAAACTAGTTTGTAATATAACCAAGTATATTAGAGAGATATATCAGCAATAACAGAATATAATACAACAGCCCTGCAATATTGGGCATGATGTGTGTTAGGGTGACCAAAATATTAGGGACCCCTCCCAGTGTAACCCAGTACAGTCCAACAGCAGTGTCACAAACTACAGTCCCAATAACAATCATTCAAACATGTCAACACCTCTCTCACACACATTCAATCACAATCCAACATAAATCTGATTGCAGGGCTGTTGTATTATACTCTATGGTGGACACGCGGTGGTCATAATGTTATGGCTGATTGAACTATATGTTCAGTCACCGGCCACTTTATTAGGTGTTCAGCTGCTAATATCTCATCAGCCAATCACATGGCAGCATTCAGGCGTGTAGGCGTGGTCAAGAGGATCCGATGAAGTTCAAACCAGCATCAGGATGGAGGAGAAAGGTGGTTTAAGTGTCTCTAGAGGTGTCCTGGTTGCTGGTCTGAGTGTCTCAGCAGCTGCTGATCTACTGGGGTTCTCACACACAACCATCTCTAGGGTTTACAGAGGATGGTCCCACAAAGAGGTCAGAGGTCAGGCTACTCTGGTTCCAGCTGACGACGGCCACTCAGTGAACCATCGTTACGAACGAGGTCTGCGGGAGAGCATCTCTGAACCCACAACACCTCCAACCTGAAGGCTGATGGACCACAGCAGCAGCAGCAGCGAGGCGTACCTAATAAAGTGGTCACTGAGCATAAATGTAAAATAACGCAAGATCTGACTCCCAAATTCATTCCTTCTACATCCAACAATCTCCTTCACAGATCTCGCCGCCGCCGCCTCACCCGTGTTGCAGGCGTTTCCTCCCCACCCCGGCGGGCAGGCGCAGCGGAAGGCGTCGCCATAGTCGTAGCAGGTGCCGCCGTTGCTGCAGGTGGTGGCGTCGCACTGGCTCTCGCCTGGGACACGGAGACGCCACATGGCAAAAGCGTCAGAAACAGGCGGGAGATGCGCGAGCGCCGCTGGGGGCGGGGTAAACGCGAGCATTGGCGCGGCGGCGGGACTCACGCGAGTGGCAGGTCTTGCCCTTCCAGCTGTCGGCGCACTCGCAGTAGAAGTCGTTGACCAGGTCGACGCAGCGGCCGCCGTTCTTGCAGGGGCTGTGTCTGCACTCGTCGACATCTGGGGAAGGAGGAGTTTAGAGTTTTAGCGGCGTCGGCGAGGGCGGGTACGCGCGGCCAATGGCGGGCGGCGGCGGCGGCGGACTCACTGAGGTCGCAGAGCGGCCCCTCCCAGCCGTCGGGGCAGAAGCACTGGAAGGAGTTGACGCCATCGATGCAGGTGCCGCCGTTCCTGCAGGGGCTGCTGACGCAGTCGTTGATGTCTGGAACAGGAAAGGAGGGTCAGGCCGGCCAATCGGAGGCTCTCGCCGTTTAAGAAAAAAAACAACCCGCGATCGACCCGCAGCCGCTTAGGGCGACGTACTCTCGTGGCAGTAGATGCCGCTGAAGCCCGGCTCGCACGCGCAGGTGAAGTTCCCCGTCGGCTGGCTGATGCAGCGTCCTCGCGGGCCGCAGACGTTGGAGGAGACGTGGCGCACCTCGGCCGAGTTGTTGGTCGCCACGGCGATGGTGCAGCTGTCGATCACTGCCGGGAAACGCGAGTGCGGTTAAAAAAAAAGAAACGGGTGTGAAAAGAAGCGCGGTTTCGACCGCTTCGAGGTTCAGGGCCCCGTCACCTTGGCACGGCCTGGACCGGCAGTCCTCCTTGACCCGTTCGCAGGTCTTCCCCTCGTAGCCCTCTGGACAGGCGCAGTAGAAGTCCTGGTCCATGCTGTGGCACGGGGCCTCGTTCTGGCACGGGTTTGGCTCGCAGGAATCCGAGGGAGCCCAGCTCGGGACCTGTGAGGAACCAGGGGTCACGATCGTGGTCTTATTTTCTAGCATCAAACAGGTTTAGCGCTAAAATAAATTGTTGGCGAGCTCGGCGTCGGTAAACGGCTTAAGCCGGCGCCGCCGCCCAGAACGCGGCGAAGGCGAGTAAACTTTCTCTAAGCTCATCAAGAGAATCCGCCCTTTGGGTTTTAATCCGGCTGGATTATTGAGCCACGCTCGAGGCACAAAAGAAAAACAACAAACAAAGAAAAAAAACCACAGACTCGGGTCTGGCATCAATAAAGATGAAGGACGTGTCATGCCGCGGCGAGCCTCCCCGCCGCGGCGAGCCTCCCCGCCGCGGCAAGCCTCCCCGCCGCGGCAAGCCTCCCCCGCCGCAGCGCCGCCGTGACATCGTCTCAGCGGGCCGCAAGCGTGGAGTGAAAAATCTCCCGGCTCGTGTAAACACCAGCCCGCCGTGCATAAACTCTGGGTTGCACCCTTTTGCCATTTAAGGTGCTGAACCGGAGAGCAAAGAGCGGGGCAGCGGCGGCGGCGGCGCGGCTCAAGGCTGCGGCCGCACAGTTTTGTTTTGCCGCGCGCACACGCGGCGTCTGCCTCCGCCGCCGGAGCGCGTGTGTGGTCAGAGGTTGTTCACCCGCAGGGGTGAGCGCCCCCATAAATCCTCACCGCTGCCGCGTCCGTGTTTGCCGCAGCACTCAGGATTCATCTGCAGCTGCAGGGTGGGGAGTCGGGAGGGGGGGGGCGTCAATCACGCTGCGGGGCGCTTTGGACTAAACGTCAACATGCTAACACGCAGCTGCTTAAAGCAGGCGCGAGATGAAATGCTAACCTGATTTTAGCTTGCTAGTGTTAGCATGGTGCATCTTTCAACCGACTAAGCTGATCCAATAACATGGTTACCTGCGCTAACGAAGAATAACTTCCACCCATCAATTAATCCACCAACTCTAGTAGCAAGAGGCTTTTCTGCTCTTAGCTCGCTAGCGTTAGCATGACTCGTCTTTCGACCAACCAAGTTCAGCCAATAACATTGTTACCTGCGCGAATGAGCAATGACGTCCACCTATCGATTAATCTACCAATTTTAGCGCTACAGGGGCTATTCTGCCGTTAGCTCACCAGCGCTAGCATGACGCGTCTGTCAACCAGCCAACTTCATCCAATAGCTTTTAGCTTGCTAGCGTTAGCATGGCTCATAAGGGTGTCTTTTGCACCCTTATGTGGGATTTTGCAACTTCAAAACCTGCGGCGCTGCCTTGAATCATACTGTAACTAAGTTACTGACTCAGTTACTTGTTGGGAGAAGTAACTAGTAACTGTAACTGATTACTTTTTCTTAAAGTATTGCACCCGATTGTGCATGTTTGCTCCAGGCAGTCGCGTTGGATTATGCGAGGATGCTGGTCGTGATGAAAGACGCTGCAGCTTCTGCTGGGCGTGGCGGGCGGGCGGGGGGG
>CAAKHG010043266.1:0-11944 GCA_901007715.1 Dactylopterus volitans
CGTGGGGCCCCCCCCCCCCCCCCCCCCCCCCATAAACCCTCTCGCGATTGATTGATCCGCGTCAATTTGATCCGTCATAAAACCAGAAATGAGAGGAATCGGCAGTTCATGGAGGAGGTTCATGTGTTCCTTACGTGGCGCCAAGTTAATCAATCCACATGATTTGCCGGTTTATTTTCATTATTAACGGCCCCCATCGGTTTGAAAGCAAATTAATTCCAAAAATGATATTTCATCATCAGAGCGGCAGAACGTGTCTCAGGAAGGGCTGAGCTCCTCCCAGACCGGAGCCTCAGACTACAAATTCTCTTCCCCCAACCTCCCCCCACCCCAGCCCGGCCCCCCCCTCTCCTCCCCCTCCCTCCCCCTGTCTTCCCTTGTGCCTTTGCTCCCACCACCCCAAATTGACTGGTCTTGCACAGTTGCAGCCGAACAAGAAAGGAATTGCTAGTGTCAAGACGCAGTTTACAAATATGACATCTCCTCTGGCATGGCTGAAAATATGAAATATTGATTTATGTGCAGTAAAAGGTCTTATAAAAATGATCACATACACATGAGGGATTAATGCGCAGAAGATCAATAGAAATTTCATTCTTGACACTGGACTGTCACCTATGGTGAAATGCTAAAATAAAGAAATCAATATTATCTATGAAATGTCAAATTTATTATAATTATGTGGATGAAAGCTGGCCAAGTGGCTCCCAGGAGGCTGAGAGGGATAGGTTACCACTCTCAAGCATCCCTCATGTCCCTCCTTCTCCTGCTGCCAATTTTGAGAGCAATATTGGTGTAAAGGGTTTTCACCCGTTATGTATGGCCTTGTTGAAACAAATTCCTCCTGGAATATTTAACTGTGGCGAGACTGACAATGGACAGAGCTGCAGTTCATAGCCCGCAGGTTGTGTAGTTAACAGCTGTTAGCTTTGGCACATATTGTATGACTCTCGGCTGGAACCTATTTGGCAGCTGCCGCCGACACGGACGAGTCGCAGGCCACCAAAGTGCGACATCCCAGCGCCAGTCCTCGCTCGGAGGCGACCCGCCGGGGCCGCGCATCGATCCGCGGCGTGTCAGCGCTGATTTGTTTTGTCAGAA
Source organism: Dactylopterus volitans (assembly GCA_901007715.1). Classification (NCBI taxonomy): domain Eukaryota; kingdom Metazoa; phylum Chordata; class Actinopteri; order Syngnathiformes; family Dactylopteridae; genus Dactylopterus; species Dactylopterus volitans. Next base: position 1,102 of record CAAKHG010043266.1, read on the forward strand.
AATTATATCTAATGCGTGACATTAATTAATTGATTGACCCACCGCCCGCCCCCCAAAAAAATTAATTTCTGAGATATTTTTATTTTTTAAAAAATCTACCCCTGTCGCAGTCGCAAAAGTTTCTTGAGGAAAAAAAAAAAAGTTCCACAATTTAAAAATGATTAAAAAAAAGGAGATTTCAGCTGCCGGTGTGTTATTGGGCTATTGCATTTAAACTAAGAGCTATTTGTGTTCATTCACTTGTTTTCCATGTCTAATTAATATCCTTTGAATGCGCGGGGATCAATTTATTTAATCAATGCTGGGCAGTGCCGCCGGCCTTCTAAAGGTCACTTAGATATGGAATGGGAAATCATCAGAGTCAGATCGCAAAGTGGGGGAAGCAGGTAATTTCAATGTGGCGGCAAACTTTGTATGTACGATCACACATTTCCGACCGAAAAAAAAAAAAGATTTTCCTTTTCCTACTTGAAGAGATAGCGTTTTTGTTTTTTGGATTTTTTTTTTTTTCCCCTTTTCTTTCCACGTCCACCAGGGGCCCGCTGTACACAGCCGAGTGTGGCAGCTGTGTAATCCTTTTAACAACCGGTGGGGCTATTAAATGAAGCGGTGGTGCAGCTGCAAATAGCCAATAAAGCCACCACAATATCATCCCTATTAAACAGTAATCTCAGCAGGCTTAAGAAGTTCTCTGAAAAACGGGAGGGGAAAAAAAAAAGAAAAAAAAAAAACCATAACAAAATGTAATCAAGCAAAACATGGGGATCCCCCCCCTCCCCCGCTCCCTCCCCGCCACGCTCGCCCCACCTCGACGCAGAATAAGCCAAACAATTTTCACAGTGCGCTTACATGAAAGGTGTTGAGCAACAGCGCCGGAGAGAACTTCAGGTGACCACCATTTGCTGCCTTATCACAAACAGGCCTACACACACACACACACACACACTTATATAGGAAAAAAAAATGAAGAAGAAGACCAGCCTGTCAATCGAAGCCATTTATCGCCACAGATATTAACAGAGAAAGGGGAAACAGGAGAAAATAACAAATTGTGCACTTACATTTTTTTAAAAGTGGCCAAATCGAATTCATAAGATCACAATTTGAGAGATAGAACCCAGGTTTATATATATATATATATATATATATATTTTTTTTTTCTCTCTCTCTCTCTCTCTCCCCTCCCTTTTACCGGCTTATGTGCTCTGTCAGATGAAAGCCGAGCAGAGAGCAGCTGTTGATGGAGCCTTTGAGCCTGCAAGAGGAGGCAACGCAGCCTCTTGAAGGGGGCGCCGGGGAGAGCGATAACCGGTGGAGGCCGCGGGAGCTCCCCTCCGCTGCCGGGGAAGGTGTTCCAACTTATCAGAGTCTGCACGCGGGAAATGATTACCCCTCCGCCGGGCCGATTACTGCTGGCTCTCTGGGTCAAAAGCAGGCCAGGATAAAAGAGAGAACTGAAGCCTCCTATCCAGCCTCCAATCATCCATTAGCACTCAGAGCGAGGGGGCCTGTCTCAGCCCCCCCCCTCCCACACCCTCTCCGCCCTAACACTACCACACACACACACACTCACACACCCCCTCCAACACGGGCTTGTCAGTCTGCTGCATAAGAAGAAGAGGTATGTAATCACAGGCGGGGCTGGTGCGCGCGCGTGCGCCAGTGTAGGACGGGCCGGCGCAGGGCGGAAATTTATGGAGATGAGCATAAGCACTTCCTTGACGTATTATTTATTCATTTGAGTTTGTTTAAGAACAGTCCTGGCTCCCCCGGGCAGGGCCGAGGCAAAGTGTTGAGCCGTGTTTACACTATTGATGTATAGTATATATATGCTGATGCGCTCGCATGAAATGAGGCAGGCGATGTGGATGGAGCGGCCTCGCAAAACAGCCGTGTTCTACCAGTGCAGGGAAAAGGAAAAGGAAAAGGTGGTCTCTCGATCTCCCGCATTCTGCGAGGTGCCTGCTCTGTTTGTTTACTTTTACACAAATGCGCATCTCGCCAAAGCGCCCAAACAAAGACCGGAACCGATCCGCCGGCTCCCGTGTGAGGGGGGGGGGGGCGGCGGCGGGGGCGCCAGCAAACCGGACTATCTACATTTAATGCCTCACTTTGTATGCATTCCCCCAGCTGATGTCACGTTATGGACGGACACTGGGCAAGTGCAGCACAGCTGACCAGACTCACCTCGCCGCCTATAAACAGCGCAGCCCCCTCAGATTAAGGTCAGCGCTCTATCCAGCCGCCCCTCACTCTTCCCCCTTCCCCTCTCCGCCGCCGCGACGAGCCCAGCCAATTCTTGGTGGTATCTCTGATAAACAGAGTGTAAAAATTCTCCCTCCCCATGCCTCCGTGCACAGGTCAGCGTCGGGGTCCTTACAAAACAAGGGAATAATAATGCCTTGCTCAGGAGCCTCAATCGTGCAATCCAGTGACCAGTGTGCTTGGCGATATGGAGAGCTGGGTCTCGGGGGAGTGGGTCAGACGGGAATTGCATTGCCATGACGACTGGGCTAACTACAGTAGATTAGTGGTCAATACAAGCGCGGAAAACAACCTAAATTGACACTTGAGGGACACATGCCGAAAAACTGATATTTCATAAGTTTATATTGCTTCCTACAAAACTTACCTGCAAACTACTTCAGCCGCTCAATTGTTCAAGATAACAAACTTCAGGCCCACTTATCTCCTTACTGACCTAAGTGGCCATAGTAATTGTAATTGTAATTGTAATCTAGCGGCCATAGTAACTGTAAAAAAAAAAAAGCAAACATTAGTGTCTACATGCAGGGTTTTTATTTATTTAAGTTGATGAGGGAATCTGTAAATTAGCATGTCAGGAGAGTTGTAGTTTTTTTTGTGGAGAGTTAAAATGGCTATGAGAAGTAAGGTCAAAGGGGTCATTTACTGACGCAAGCATGCTAGCACCTCGTGTTACACACTCGTAGCAAAAAATGGGTTCAACTCATTAGCAGAAATTACTCAGCCATTGGGAAAAAACACTGTGTGAACTTGAGGAACTGTAGCATTTTAGCATGCGCACAGTAAATTACAACGCTATCTTCTCTGCTAATACTGCTAATGTCCCTAATATTTTGGTCATCACACTTGCACACTATGCATTTTGGGGATGACCCAGTGCAGTTCCACAGCATCACAAATTACAGTCCCGATAACAATCGTTCAAATATGTCAACACCTCTCAAACAGATCAAAATTCAACGTGAAACTCCTCCTGAAGGGAGAATTTATTCGGTTCAGGGCTGTCGCATTAAATTCCACAGTAAACATGCAGTGGTCACAATGTTATGGCTGATCGGCGTATATGCAAACTAGAGAGCACGGCAGCTCCTCAAAATTGAAGCCAAAAGAGCTCGATGGCCCCCTGGTGGCGTGCTGAAGTATAGGTGATAGACCCGCCTCGTCCATGTTTGTGGGTGGGACTTGAGCCAAACTAAAATATCTCATATATTTCAAGAGAAACACTTTCAGACTTGTTTCACCAGGACCATCTATGTTTTTTCACGCCTTCTGTTTCTTGGAAGCGGGTTTGAATTAGCCTGAGTGAACTGCTGGAAGTTGCGGAGGCGTCAGCGGGCATCCTGTCTGACACTCGCACACGCGCAAACGTACGTTTACACGGCGACAGCGTTTCACGGCCGTTTTTGCGTGTTTCAAGCCACGACAAAAGGGGTTTTTACGGCTAAATTACTCATCATTGAGCTGGGCGCAACGCTAATGAACGATGCCGCCAGCGCAGGATGGCAGCGCCAGTATCCAGAGTATTACAATGCAACAGGAGGAGTCGGAGGCACATAGACTAGTTTAGAGTACATGCAATCTATGGCTACCATGATTGTAAATGACCACTTTAAAACGTAACAAAGGCCTTAGTTTGGAATACGACACTGCTGCTCAATCACCGTCGATCTCGAGTCAAGAGCATTAGGTTGGCACATTATAAGAATCACAGGTCAAGTTTATATCGCTTCCTTCAAAACTTACCTGCAAACTTCTTCAGCCGCTCAATTGTTCAAGATAACAAACTTCAGGCCCACTTCTCCCTTACTGACCTAAGACTAATTTTTTTTGCTTCAGGGATCATTTAAGTATTAAAACTGTCTGACGGAATCCTGCCGATTGAGACCAATCTGCGCGGGACGAGAAATTGTTGCGAGCGTGGCGGGTCTGAGCGGAACGGTGGCGGAAATTACACCAGCCGCGTAAACCTGACGCGCCCGATAAGATTATGTGTCATGCAAGGCCGTCTTTAATCCAGGTTACGTATCTTTATTGAGGTAAGTAATATCCTCCTCGCGTTGACACGGGAACAAGATGTGACGGCCGATCTGCGTCGGCGCACTCAGGCGCCGCGGCCGCGGGCGTCTCCGGCGAACGACCTGCCGAGTAATGACTCCCAATCGGAGTCGCCGGCGTGCTAATAGAGATAAGCGCCGACCCTGCTCTTCTGGAGATGAGTGGACGCAAAAAAAAAAAAAAAAGCATGTCAGAAATGGCGGCGCTATCGCCGGCCGAAATCTTCGCAGCCGTCTGCCCGCTTTATTGACCGGTGCTTGTGCATTTTAAACGGTTGAAAAGTGCGAAGGAACAGGAAATAAATCCGCGGAGGGGAGGCGCATTGATCAGCGGGCCTCATCGCGGCGAGGGCGCGCGTGCGCCCCGAGCGTGGTGACAAACCTCCCGGCGGCTACACAAACAGAGCGGGATCGCGCCGCGCGCGGGGCCCCGCGGAAAGAAAAAAAAACAAAAAAAAACGCTGTTTCCAATGATCCAAAGCATCTCGTCTTGTCCTTTTCACGCGCTCCCGATGAATTATGTATCGGCTGTGATTTATGGCGCGCCATGCCCAAGCCTCTCCCTCTCCCTCAACGTGGGGATCCTGCATGGATTTTCACAGGGAGCCAACTGGGAGAACCAAAATTGCTCAATTTAAGGAAGTAATTAAAACTGTCCACAATCAATATTTAGCTTTAGAAGGATCTTGGTGGTGGTGGTGGGGGGGATGCTGAGTGGGGGTGGATGGATTGGGGGCGCGGGAGGGATGGGAGGTGGAGGGGGGTTTGTGCCTCACCATCCCCCCATCCTGCTCCTTGTCTGGCTCCTGGTCTTCCTGCTCCTCTCGCTGACAGCTGCTCAGTTCCTCCATTTAACCGGAGCCAGAGGCAGGCGGCTCCCATCCCGGCGACCAAAGTGACGCGTGTCACCGACAGTCACACGAGCCAGCGCGCGTTTGCTAGGCGCAGGCCCGGATCAATTTTTCGGAACGAGCCTGCACATACGCAGATGACTCGCCTTTTAATTGCACATTTTCGCTCAATGATTAACCGTCATTCTGAGGCCGTCAATCATCTCGCAAACTTAACGTATCTGGATATTACGAAACTTTCATAACTCATGAATAATCAAAGGCTGCTCAAGCCTGGTTGTTGTTGTTGGTTTTTTTTTTCTTTTTGTTTGTTGTTTTTTTTTCACTCCCTCGTTTTGCGATAATTGCTTTGACATTATCGCGTCACCTGTGCACAAGTGGAGGAAGCGGAGAAGCGAGATCTCCAGATTTTTATTTAAATATTTTCGCTGAGTGTTCCTTATTTATTCTAAATGTGGAGCTGTTTAAAGCAAAAAAAAAAAGAGCTGGCGCAATCTAAAGCGAATAAGAGGGCCAAGATTTCATTCAGTTATTTCGCTGAGTGTCATATTAAAATACACATTTAATAAGTGGAATCAAGTCATAAGTCATTGGCGGTGAGAAAAAAAAAAAAAAAATCCACAATCGCACCAAAAAAAAAAAAAGAAAAAAAAAGAAATGACTTGCGCTAAGCTAACCGTGATAAAGGGTCACGGGAGGACAATTTCCCTCAAAAGAACATAACCGTCAGTCCCCAGACTGATACATCATATTTAATTCAATAAGAGTATTTACTCGCCATGAGCTTAGTAAGGTGAAACAGTCATGTAAAACAGAATGGTGGTGGCATGACAGTTTGGTTAGGCCGCCTTCAGAGACCTCTTGCTGCGGGCAGAAATCATGTCTCTGTCATTCTATATCATCAATTTTAATTATCCTCACAAGTGCTCATTCCGCTCCAGGCAGCGGCGGGAAAGGAAGAATCTGGGAGAAAATTCTTTTAATCTATTTGGGACATGAAGTGTGAGGTGAGACCTCTGTCTGTCACAACCGGCCCCACCCCCACCCCCACACACACACACACACACACACACACCACCCGACCCCCGGAAAACCACACATGCACACACTGGGCTGCACACACACACACAGACACACACACTCGGCAAGGCAACCAAACGCACAATATAGTTCATAATTTATATTTTGTCCTCCTCCTTCTTTCCGCCTTGAATGTTGTTGTTGTCGCGGCGCCCCGCGAGGAGTCAACCGATAGGTCAATATAGCAAAGGTCACGCCCCTCCTTGCCAATCTCCTGCTGTAGCCGAGCACCACAGACGTTCAGTGATCATTATGACACCGGCGGCCCCTTCTCCTCCCAATAGGCCCGGCGGGGGTCCCGCCGGCCACTGCCCACCTGCCGGGCGAGACCACCTCCTGGCCGGCGTCAGACCAAGCGGGCTGCACAGTCACTCTTTGTGGGGTTTTTCTAATTGGGCCGATGCGGTTCGGATTAATGGCTTGCTGAGGATGCGCCGCGGCCTGACGGAGTTGGACCGCTGACGATGTTTGGATACGAGATTACCAGTGTTGATTCTGAAGATTAAGGGATTCTTTTTTTCTTTTCTTTTTTGTTAGTAGCCTAGCAGACTAGAAACACACCCCTAATTCCTCATTAGCTGCTTATGAATCCAACTGTGAACTGGAGTGGCCAAAGTGCATGTAATTCTGTGAGAGATTTTGTGACAGTGTCCCGGCTTGGTAGTTTTCCTGCTCACAGACAAACAGCTAAACCAGCAGATGCAGGTGAAAAATGCACCGTCCCTGCCAGAATTAAGAGGAAACACAAATAGGTTATGGAAACGTCAGCCCAAACATTACGGCCACCTCTGCCTAAAGCTGTGTAGGTCCTGCCAAAACAGCCCTGACCCGTGGAGGCCTGGACTCCACTAGACTTCTGTAGGTGTGCTGGTGCTATCTGGCACCAAGTCATGTCAGTTGCGAGGCGTTGCCTTCATGGTTCGGGTTTTTTTTTTTTCACATCCCACAGATGCTGGACTGTGTTCCTCAAACCATTCCTGAACCCATTGCTGCTTTGTGGCAGGCAGCGTTATCCTGATCGAAGATGCCGAGGCCACCGGGGAGCACCGTTTCCATGAGAGGGTCTGCAGCGACGCTTGGGTGGGTTCTACGTGTCAAAGGAACATCCGCATGGACAGCAGAACACTGCCCAAAGCATCACGCCACCTCCACCGGCTCGCCTTCTTCCCATCGTGCATCCTGGTGCCATGTGTTCCCCCAGGTAAGCGCGCACACACACACACACACACACACACACACACACACACACACACACACACACACGCACCGCTGAACATTCACCCATCAATCTGCAGTGTCTCTGCTCGTCCTCCAAGGGGACATTCCTCCTTCATATGATCATTCCATAATTTTGGCGTCTTGATTTTCCACACTGTCATTTTACTGGTTTTTTTTTTGTTTTTTGTTTTTTGTTTTTTTGCTCGTCTCTTCTGCACCCACGCCACCCGCCGTCACATGTCTGTCCTCTCTGGCAGAGCGATCCCGCCTCTGCTCTCCTTCCTGAGGTCTCCTCTATTTTCTCCCTTGTTAGATGTTTTTTAGTGTTAGTTGTCCTCCACCTGATTGGATAAGGATAGACGGGGTTGTAGTTTATAGAAACTGTAAGACAACTTTGTGGTATCAGGCTCTATAAATAAAATTTGACCGGACTGAATGTGAATTTCCTCTCTAGAAAGCCAAACAGTGGCAGTTCTTTGTGCTTTCATGTCCGTGATTAGATGAATACAGGCGTTAAATGTAGTTTGCTTTGACTTCTCCCGCCCCGGTCGTTGTCTGTTCCTCACTTCCTACATCCTCAACTCCACTTCTCTGCGTCTCCTCTCACCTCCGCCCAGCTGAAGCAGGCCGGCCCCTCGGCGGCGCCGGCCTCAGCCGACCAGTCCCAGGAGATGGGACGCCTCCGGGGGGACCTGGAGAAGAAAACGCTCCTGTACGAGGAGGAGCTGGCGCGCAGGGAGGCGCAGCACAGCAGCGAGCTGAAGGCCCTGCGCAAGGAGCTGCGAGACGCCGAGAGCCAGCAGCTCGCCCTGCAGAAGGAGATCCTGGTGCTCAAGGACAAGCTGGAGAAGACTCGCAGAGAGAGGTACCCCCCCGCCTTTGTCTGCCTCTTTAAATTTCTGGCAATCAGGATTTAGACAGATGTGTTTAAGCAATGTGATTCTGGCGTCGCGCAGGGTTAGTGGTGTTGCTCAAAAGTCAATATATAAGTAGTGTGATGAATAAAATGATCTGCAGCTTAAAGCACCCAAAGTAATTTTGCAAATAAACATAGGCATCAATTAATTGATAGAATTTGACATAGATTTATATTTGTTTTAATCTGCATTGATTGAACTTTGTATACACTTTTCTATTTACTTACTTTCCCATTTTATTCATTTTTATATTTATATATTTTTGATTAATCAGTTCTCCTGATAGATTGAACTTAAAGAAGTTTGTCATTCTCGTTGTCTTTTCCAGTGATGATTTCATGAGGTATTTACAGTCCTTTTGTGTAACAATAGCTCGAACCCCCGTCTGGTGTCGACGTGTAGCAGTGGAACCGTGAAGAATTGTTTCTTTTGGGTGATATTTCACTGTCACGCTGAGTTCAGTAGTCACAGTACGTCACACCCAACTCACTAGACTCCATAGACTGTCACAGTAGAGCCCCTCAGTAGACGCGTCTTGAGCTGATGATTCACTAGAATTATCAGCAGCCGGTCCCGTCAGCCCCCACTTGTGATAATTCAGTATGTGTCACATCATATTCTCCAGTTACTTTTTCATTCATATCGGATCAATAATTTGAAGTACTTTGGTGAAACTGGAGCTGAAATCAGATGTGTGTTTTTTTTTAATGTGCCAAATGTATATAAACTGGACATCACATGTCTTCTGCTCAGGGCCAGACAGATCCGAAAAAAAAAAAAGCTGAGCTCCTCTTCTTCCCATACTTCCCTGCTGACCGGCGCTGGATGACTAAATATGAGTTCCAGACATGAAAAGATGTTTGCTCATAGTTGCATGTTTAATCATGCAGTTAAACTCCAGATGGAGTCATGGCTCCAAATATTTCTTAACCAATTTTAGCACTGGCGGTTTTCCCCCGCCACCCTTGACACGCCTGGCACCTTGCGCATAACTCGACAGTTGAGAGTAACCAGGCGGCGCGGCGCTTTCAGCCCTCCCAGAACTGTTTTGTAATTGTAACATTCGATTCGGTGATTCAGCCTGGAAGTCCCACTGATAATCTGGGGCTCAACAAGCCGGCGACTCCCCAGACTAACTTGACTCTGTTAGAGAATTCTCAATGGAGCAGCGAGGGCGAAAATAGTTCAATGAGCCAAAAAAAAGCAAAAAAAAAAACCAACAACAACGAACCGTTCTTTCAGGATGTGCCAGTTTAAAGATTAGCTACCAAGCAAAGGAAAGTCATAACTTGTTTTTCTGCCGGAGACCCCCCGGTAGGTACACAGGGGCACCTGATCCCAGCTTCAGAACCGCCGGTCTAATCAAATTTTAATGAAATCCCTTTTTTGTGGAGAAAGTTTTCAGCGCGTTGTTTTTGTGCCCTCTGGTCCAACCCTCCCTGCCCGGCGTTGCCGACATTATTCTCACTGCTTTTCTAATTCGTATTTAAACACGCTGCTGTATCAGATTCTAGCTGCATTAATGTGTGTGGGCTGGGTGATGTGTACCCGGCCTCAGTGGCAAGCCCGGCTCTGTTTTGAAGAACAAGCGCGGCGCTCACGGGGGCCCACACACGAACCGAGGTCGTCTGCGGGATGAGGCGGCGAAATCGGACAATCGCTTCATCGCTTTAGTTTTCACGCAGCGCGCTCGTTTGTACCCGTGTCGCCTGTCTAACGACGCGTGCGTGTCGTCTGCAGTCAAAGCGAACGGGAGGAGTTTGAGACCGAGTACAAGCAGAAGTACGAGAGGGAGAGAGTCCTGCTCATAGAGGAGAACAAAAAGATGTCCAGCGAACTGGATAAGGTAAGATATAAATGCTTATTGTCCCATAAACACGTCATAAAAACTCGACGGACACTTGCAGCCAGTAGGGCTTCACTTTATCCGCCTGCCATTTCGCAATCATTTGTCACTCTGGGTAATTTCTCTCCCCTCTTGCGTTCTCAGCTTTTTCCAGCGATCTGCTTATGTGTGCGACGCGCATACCGCACGCTAAAGACCACAATTCCCTAACCCCGTGTAACCCCCCTCGGCCGGCCCGGGGTCTTTCATCACATTCCTTCCTCCCACCCCTTCTCTCTCCTCGCAGTGCCAAAGAAATCACTGTTCAATATCCCTCATAAAAACACCCCCTAGCCTCCTCCGCACTCAGATGGAATGACTCTCTGGATTAGGAGCTATTGACTTTGGAAGTAGCTCGTGGAAGTTCAAAAAAAAAAAAAAGAAAGCCCCCACATCCCACCCCAGTTTAAACAATGTCTTAGACATTGGCAGAGTGTGTGTGTATGTGTGGGGGGGGGGCTTTATGACATATGGGATGAAATGTCTGAGTGTTGTTTTGAGAGTCTGCGACTGCTAATGAAAGGGAGAGAGGGGGAAAAAAAAATCATGCTTAAATGTAGAGAACATGGATGC
>CAAKHG010043266.1:11964-23767 GCA_901007715.1 Dactylopterus volitans
AAAAAAAAAAAAAAAAAACCCCCCCCCCCCCCCCCCAATTTAAAAAAATTTTTAAAAAAGGGGGGGGGGGGTGGGGTGGGGGGGGGGGGGGGGGGGGGGCGCTTTATGACATATGGGATGAAATGTCTGAGTGTTGTTTTGAGAGTCTGCGACTGCTAATGAAAGGGAGGGAGGGGGAAAAAAAAAATCATGCTTAAATGTAGAGAACATGGATGCGGGCGCCGGCGGAGCGGCAGAATTTATCGCTGTAGTCACTTCATGTATTATTCTGTTATTCCACGTTGTAAAAATTCTGCTAAGGCACTCAGGATGGATTAGGACGGGATTAGAGCCGCAGTTTACACTCGCCCTCGCGCTCGGAAGCCCCGGAGCACGTTTTTGGGGCATCTGCAGATATTTCTCCGCTCTGACGTACAAGCCTCAGAGTTTGCTCAGCGGCGGAACCAAGCCCATCCGTCTTCACCTCCACCTGCCCGCTCACAAGCCCGCAGACACCTCCCCCCCCCCTTTTTTTTACTCTACTCCCCTTTTCAAGTGAGACTCGCCAACCTTTTCTTGCACAAGCTTAAAGTGCCTCGCCCCTCTCAGGCTGATGAGTTACCCAGTTTGTCGGCCGCCGTTTGCATAATTGCCGGCGTAGACGAATGAGATGATTACAGGTGATGGTACACAGTCGGCAGCCTGCATAAAGACGCTGAGGAAGCACTCAAGGACGACTGCTGCGCTGTAAAAATGTTCATGGTAAAATCCTTTTGCTGGCAAAAAATATGAAAAAAAAAAATCAGGATCTAACTAAAAGTGTTAAAGCATTTTTAGCTGATGTCAGTTAATTAAAAATCCGGAATCAGAATGCGCTAAAGGGAGAATAATCATGTTATCCCAAAGATTTACTTACTTTCTGACAACGGAAAAAAAACCATTTATTTCTGCTTTTGTCAAGTGTGTCTTGTTTGATGACAGTATTAAATGTAACCACTAACTTTTTCCAGTCTGCTCAGAGCTCGGCTCCCCACCAGGGCGAAGAGGCGATCGCTAGCGAGGAGGCTAAGGCCACCGCTAACGCCACTAGCCAGTAGATAAGATGCGTCAGTGAGGGAGCGGCCGCCCATGAGCAGGAGCGTGACGTCGTTAGCGAGGACGAGCTGCATGTGTGTATGTAGGAGAGAGAGAGAGAGAGAGAGAGAGGCCATGTGTGTGTGCAGGGTCCCGCAGATATGTGACGGTTCTCTTTGGACAAATACAATCATGTCTCGCATTTAACAACAACAAAAATAGGAATAGCAGTTGTAGTAATAACAGCAAATGTAGTACTATTAGAATAAATTACAGCAACAGTAACGAAATTGATAGTAGTCGTAATGACGATGATATAACAGCAATGACAATAACAACAACAGCAGTAATGACAGTGACAACGGCAACAATAACAACAATGTGGCAATTATGTGAATGACTACAGTAAATATTAACAATAATAATAGTAGCAGCTGTCTTAATAGTAGTACACATGTGCCTCCACTGCCTGTGTGTGTGACACAGACAGACAGAGAGAGTTGAATCATAAATTGTTTCCATAACCTTCTGCAGTATAATATATGTTCCACATGTACATATAAAGGCTCATAAACGCTCCCAGTCCAACAGCAGCTGTTCACCTGCTACACTCATTCCGCAGTAGCTCTCATTTCTCATGTTATGTCCTCATGTTAATTTATATCTATATATATGACTATGGTTTGCCAGCTGACACCAACCAGCGGCAGTTTTACGACTCTCTGCCTTTCAAACGTTTGATGGAGTCGCTTGTCATGCGCGTGCTCGCGTGTTTTTTGCGCCCCCTCCAGCTGACGAGCATGTTCGAGAAGGTGAGCAGCTCCAACAGGCAGCTGGAGGACGAGATGAGGGAGCTGGCGGACAAGAAGGAGAGCGTCGCGCACTGGGAGGCCCAGATCACAGAGATCATCCAGTGGTGAGAGAGAGAGACACACACACACACACACGCACACGCGCACAGGTATGCAGCAACTGTCTCAAACGCCGTAAATACTCAATAATGGTGCTTTCTCCATGTGGCTGCCCCACAAACTAAAAGCAGGCTATGTTCTGTTTAACCCTTGAAACACACACACACACACACACACACGTCCTCCTGTGTTTTCTCGCAGCGTATTGGGTTGCACGGCGCCATCATAACTGCTGCATGCCTCACATACCTCCGAGGATCTCGCGCTGCTTGACCCTCCCTTCCGCTCAGATCACTTCCCATTGCAGCTGACACCTTGCCAGCTGCTCGCCTCCCCTCCGCCGGACCAGCCTGCAGTCCCCACATAGCGAGCACGCACACACACACACACACACACACACACACACACACACACACACACACACACACACACACACATTCCAAACATGCACATAGAAATTTGGAGTCTGGAATTTACTCTGACAGGAATCCAGTGAGTGGCGTCGCCCCCCGTTGGTAGACTTGTGGTACTACATTACAAAACGATAAAAAAACTAAACGATAAGTTGCCTGCTTCATTTTTTATTATTTTTTTTAAACTTTCTGGGGCGTGGCCACGAAAACTGAACATGTAAGCATGTGAAAGTTGCTGCATATTTGCCTAAGCGTTGGTGTGTGTTTTAGGCTCGTAACCGTGGCCGTGTTTGCTCTGCCTGCCGGCTGTGAAGGCAGCGAACGGAGCTTCCTGCAGGCTGCACATGTTCCCATGTCTGTTTGTGGATGCGGTTCATGTGGAAGTGACAATAAGTCTACGTTGGGGTCACAAGGCTTCACCTGAAGAGCGATCTCATGTGTTCTTGTTCCCTTTTTATCTCCTGCCAAAGGATGTTTATAGTGTCAATAGTCAAGTCAGCTGAAATTGTGTAAATGTGCACGTGTGGAAAATAATTTGGTAACAAGCTGTCAGCTTCTGCTTCAGGCCCGAAGCCTGCACAGATGAAATGAGACACTCGCGAGTGTCCTCGCGTGCACGCTCGCTCGCACCAACGTGTGTCTGCCTTCGCTTCAGGGTGAGCGACGAGAAGGACGCGCGGGGCTACCTGCAGGCCCTGGCCACCAAGATGACAGAAGAGCTGGAGGGGCTGAGGAACACCAGCCTGGGAGCCAGAGCCACGGTGACACACACACACACACACACACACACACACACACACACACACACACACACACACACGCAAAACGCCTCATCATTGTGGGTGCGACGATTCTGTGATTACCGACCATGAAATTAATGAAACTGCCACGTGTTTATTGCACTCTCGTCCCAAATTAAAACGTTTAGTTTTAATTCCCGGTTTGCGACATGAGTTTTATGTAAATGTCATCAAAAAAAGTCCGTTTTCCCAACATATGAATGTACCCTGATTATTTTTTTCACATTTTTTTGTTTTTTTTTATTCATTTGTGTCCCCCCTCCTGTGTGTTGCAGGACATGCCCTGGAAGATGCGGCGCTTTGCGAAGCTGGACATGTCGGCCCGCCTGGAGCTGCAGTCGGCTCTGGACGCCGAGATCAGGGCCAAGCAGAGCATCCAGGACGAGCTGAACAAGGTCAAGGCCAACAACATCTCCACCGAATGGTACGGACATCCGAGCAGAGGCCCATGCAGAGTGTCTAGAGGATATATGTGTCTCTATGTTTTTTACTCGTTCTTTAGCGATGATTATCAAGAATTTAGCATCTGATGCATTAATGCCCCTCGATGTCCACCAGTAAACTGCAGGAAGTGGAGAGCAAAAACCAGGATCTCCTGGCCGAGATCGACAGGCTGAAGAAAGAGACGGAGGAGCTGCGGCTGCGCAGAGGTACGAGCCAGAATGGCCGCCGCTCGCAGCCGGTGCGGTTGTAACTGAAAAAGACGTTTATCTTCACCATCCATTGTTCTGTAATGGCATTAAAGGATTTACAACGCAAAAGCTCACTCTCGGCTCGCAAAAGAGCTTTTACGCGGCAAACGGGGACCCGAGCAAGAGCGTGTTTATGCGTCAGCTCCCGTACATAAAGAATAAAACCATGTGCTTAGTGCAGGAACATGGGCTCTTACTTTGGTCATATGAACGGAGCCGCCAACCCCCCGTCCAACCCCAAAACTTCTTAGAAGCAGTCCTGTGACTCCATTTTGTTTAAGTCACCCTTTGAAGTTTTAATATGGCGTACTTAACCGTGATTGTGTTATTTGTTCTGCGTCTGTAGGTGTTAAGCACCAGGATTCCCAGAATTCCTTCCTGGCTTTTCTCAACGCTCCCACCTCAGCGCTCGACCAGTTCGATGTGAGTGTTGCAAAGCGTTACCGGGACTCGTATAAGATTAAAAAATGTATATCACGAGACATACTTGAGTTTGTCTGTCACCTGTTGCCTTGTTTTGTCGTGGTTTCATCATTTCTGCTCACACCAGTTTGCCTTTTGATTTTTTTGTTTTAATCTCTTTGGTTGTTTCCTTGCTTCACACTCTGCCACGTCAGGACTCTTTTTCCTCCTCCTCATCCTCTTTAATTGAGTTTTGGGAAGACGTAAGTTCCCGGTCGGTCAGGTGGAAGGTCGTGTTTTGTGTATGCGACGGTCGCGTTCACGCTCGTGGGCTGAAGATTGTCCAGCGTGAGCTCGGTGTAGATACGCGTGAGCTCGCGCGTCCACGAGCGCGGGCCTGCGCTTTGAGGCGCAACCGAGGAAGAGTGGATCCACTGCAAAAAAATGCCAATTCTGCACAGTTAGCGGAAGTCTCCCTCATCTTATTTGCTATTTATTTTCAGTTAATGACATAATTCAAAATTCTGCATTCAGTTTACATCACATTTGATCATCGGTGAAATAATTGACACTAACGGGAGCTCTTTTGTGTGTTTTCATGCTTAAACATGGAAGCGGGTCTCCACATAAACACTTGCTTTGATTGTCATGTTTTTGCAGTGTAACACGCAGGTTCTGGCTACTCCTCATACGGCGCTTTTCCACGACATGGTACCGACTCTGCTTGTGGTACTTTTCTGAGGATTGTTGAAGATCATACCGCCTCAGTGGAACTGGTTGTCATAGTGACACAGCGCGGGAAACTGCTGTGACGTCGTCTTCAGCGCGAGAGACAGACAATAATAATAATAATTCGAGAAATAATGGACGGTACCAACAGAATGGCGTTCATGATTCCCGTTGTGTGGCTGTTTTTACCACTACAGTGGTTTGGTTGTTTAAAAATGGCGGGTTTGCGCTGGTAGCTACTTTTATTCTTTTCTCGCTGCGCATCGGTGACGGTTGTCCCTGACCAATCAGCCGCCTGCGGCGTTTACATGTTACCTTTTGGTACCTTTACAGTACCTGGTCGGAGAGCAGCTACTTAAAGTGGTACCTGGTACTTTTTTCCTAATGCAAAACCAAAGGAGCAGAAGTATTAGAGTAGAGTAGAGTTGAGCAGAATATGAACCATGTTGTGGGAAAGTGCCACCGGACTAGTGAGCTGTGTGAGTGGCTCCACTTTGGCTTAGATGTGGATCGAACTGACCCGCAGAGTACTCAAGTAGAAAAAGAAAAAACGAGCCTCATGAACTCCTTGATGTTCTCCTGGTAGATCTGTTGACCCTTCGTAGTCGCTCTGCTCCACGCTGACCGTCCCCGGCCCGTCCTCCCCGCCATCGTGCATATTCCCGTTCACCCATCCTGCGTCTCCAAACCTCCTGTCCTTTAACTGAACCCGGGTCCACGTACGAGTTTAGATCATTAAGAACTCCTCTTTTGGTCTGTTTTAAGTGTGTGTGTGTGTGTGTGTGTGTGTGTGTGTGTGTGTGTGTGTGTGTGTGTGTGTGTGTGTGTGTGTTTCTAGCTCCGCCGGACGGCCTTCCTTGTACTCACTCACTTCTTTGTCTTTGCCACTCTCTTTTTCCGCCTTCTCTTCCCGCCACCGAAGCGCTCGCCGTCCGTCGGCCCGGCTAGCAAAGGCAGACGCGTAAGCACCATCACCACTCCCCAAAACGTGTCCCCCAACCCCCCCTCACCCTCGCCACGGTCCCGTTGGACGTGTGCGTTTGTGCGCATCGTCTTGTGTGTGTGTGTGTGGCTGTTTGGTTGCATGGCGGGAGGGGGGCGGGGTTTACGTCACCGGGTATGGCTTCATGTGCTTGGGTGCGCGTGTGTTGTCACATGTCTGGCGTAGCTTTGGCGCAGTCTCGCAGTCTCGCAGTCTCGCATGGTGTTTTTTCCCACCATCAGTGTGTCTTCACTCATGACAGCGCGACGTTCCACACGGCTGTGGTCTGACGACGCGACTTTCAAGGTCCAGTGGATTCGACCACAAAATGTGTTTGTTCCTCTTCCATTTTTTTTGCACATGATGGCCGAGCATGGACGCCACAGTTCCCCCTGGTCCTGTTCATCTACCACCACGTGCCTCCTCCTCTTCCTCTTCCTCTTCCCTTCTCTCGTCGTTCCCCTGGCCTCCCGTCTCATCGCCGCTGTTGTTCCTCTCACCAGGTGGACTCCATGGATAACTTCACCCCCTCCAACACTCCTTCCCGGGAAGAGGACTCCAAGTCCCACCTCAAGTCTCGCTCGCGTTCGCCCTCCACGGCCAGCGACATGGAGCCAATAGAGGTGAGATTCTCCAAGCGAGCAGCAGGGCAGAGCGGAGCTCAGCTGGAGGAGCTGGAGAAGCTGGAGAAGCTGGAGGAGCTGGAGAAGCTGGAGGAGCCGTCCTCACGAACCTGTTTGTCCGCTACGTCGCGCAGCTAACGAAAACTGGGTCAAAATGTTTCCCATACCAGGTTAATCTGGGAGTTTGAGCGCCGCACAATAGCTGAGCTGTGCGCCGGCCGAGCCCTTGTGATTTGAAAGTAACTCAATTACGGAGAAATGCAAGAGGCAGCAGTTTGGAGGACGAGTGCGAGAACATGGTGTCTGGCAGTCATCTGAGCCCGGCGCGGCCTTTTAAAACGGCGCTGCGAGCGAACGCTGGCGGCCCCCCGCCGGGACACGGGGCCTCTTGCTTTTAATGGCAAAGAAAAGTAGAGTCAAACTGAAACAAATAGAACCAAATATGCAGCTGCAGCAAAGTGCAGTGTTTCCTCCTAACTTCTGCCGGCGCTGCGTCGATGTGCCTTCGCTGAATTTTGCAGCTGCCACCGTCCTGACCTCTTGACCTCTCTCAATGAAGCCAACCAACTCAGTACTTTTGTCTTTCCTGCGTTCCACCGTGCAGCTGATCGACCACCCCCCTCGCACGGTCCAGACGCCCACCATGCGCTCGGGCGGTTACGGCAGCATCGGCCGATCCTCGCCGAAGGTCAGACCCGGTCCCCCGCGCAGACGCCGTCGACCCAGCAGCGCCGCGAACCGGGCTGGCGTCAGCGTTAACGTCTCCCCTTGTCTTTCCTCCCCTAAAGCCGAAAGCACATCAGTTTGTGGTGAAGTCGTTCGGCGGCCCCACCAAGTGCAACCAGTGCACCTCCCTCATGGTGGGACTCATACGGCAGGGCTGCACCTGTGAAGGTAACAATTAAAATAAAATAAAAAAAGAAACAAAGCGAGATGTATGTTCACATCGAAAGCTGGACCAACATGCATCTGACCGACATCTGCCCGTCCCCCCGTCCAGTGTGCAACTTCTCCTGCCACGTGACGTGTGCAGACAAGGCCCCGGCCGTGTGCCCAGTTCCTCAGGACCAGACCAAGGGGCCTCTGGGTATCGACCCCCAGAGGGGCATCGGTACGGCGTACGAAGGCCACGTCAGGGTGAGTGAAGCTGACAGAGGCTTTTTGTTTCCTTTTTGGCCGCGGTCACGGGTACTCGCAGCCACACACACACACACACACACACACACACACACACTGAATCATCAGCGGAGAAGAATGCAGATGTTTGGAGACTCTGGGGCGAGTCCAGCTGTCCGACTTGTTGATTTATCCAGTAACCGGATACACGTCAACACTTCGTGCTGGAAAAAAAAAAGGCTTTTGACGGGCTTTGATTTGAGGTTTCTGAGCAGCCCCGTGAGCGGAGGTCGCCGAGTACGAAGCGGGTCTGCCGTTGGAACCGGCAGCTTTGCGCCCGTGGCGCTCGCGGCATTTTAACGCGAAGCTGCATTGCGCGCGCCGCGTGACTGACCGCCGCCTCCGTGCACGCCGCAGGTGCCCAAGCCGACGGGGGTGAAGAAGGGCTGGCAGAGGGCGATGGCGGTGGTGTGCGACTTCAAGCTCTTCCTCTACGAACTGGGAGAGGGGAAAGCGACCCAGCCCAGCGTGGTGGTCAGCCAGGTCATCGACATGAGGTGGGAGGAGCCACAGACACTGGAGCTGAAGTGGTTGATCGATTTATCAGCAATTTGATCGATAATTTTGATAATTTTCGATAACTGATCGTTTTATCGTTCGGTCCCAGCTTCTCAAGTAAGAAAAAAAAGATGAAGTATCTTGCTAGTTTTCTAGGCTGTGGACTGTTGGTTGTCATTTTGAGCACTGGGACAATTTTAACAACCCAAAGATTCATCAACAGATTATGAAAATGATCTTCAAGATAACTCAAAATGAAATTTACTATTACTGACGGCCTGAATAAAGACTTAAACCATTCACATTTCTACTAAAATATCCTGGATTTGCAGCCAAGCATTTATTGTGTTGCATATTTTTTTTAAAGTTAACTAGCATTAATCATTTTGCTGTTGTATTTCAAATTGCAGAACAGCCGTTACTTTGAGCCCGAAAAACAGCTAATAGGATAATTATATTACAAAGAATTCATATTTGAGATCCTCCAACCGTCAAGTAAAAAACGTGCAGAATAGTTTTGCATCGGTCGACCAATCAATGAACAGATACTCTGAAAGGCGACGCGCGCTTGCTAACCTTTGTCGCTCCTCCATCCAGAGACGAAGAATTCTCGGTCAGCTCCGTTCTGGCGTCCGACGTCATCCACGCCAGCCGCAAGGACATCCCCTGCATATTCAGAGTACGCCGCACGCGTTGGCTCCAACTTTATTCAGTTCTAGTGGCCATCGCTCATGAGAACGGCGCCGCCTCACCGTCTGTCCTCGTCCCCCCGGCAGGTGACGGCGTCCCAGCTCTCTCCCTCCAGCAGCCACAAGCCCTCCATCTTGATTCTGGCCGACAGCGACCAGGAGAGGAACAAGTGGGTGGGGCTTCTCAATGAGCTGCACCGCATCCTCAAGAAGAACAAGCTGAAGGAGCGCTTCGTCTACGTGCCCAAGGAGGCCTACGACAGCACGCTGCCCCTCATCAAGACCACACAGTCCGCTGCTATCATAGGTGGGCGGGGGGATGGGATGGGGTGTGGGTGGGGGGGGTCAGGCCAATCAGAGAGCAGAAGTGGGCCGATGAACGTGCAGTCAAAGCCAATAGAAATAAGTCGGCCGTTCATACTCTCTCTTCTAGACTTTGTCCCGCTGTTCTGTCATTATCTCCAAGTAGCTTGTTAGTGTATTTTTAGCAGAGCCTCGATGTTCCACATGTCTTCATGTCTGTCTGGCTTCATTCGGCCTCCAGGCTGAAATCGCAGGCGACCAATTAGATCCGAGCAGCGTCCCCGCCGCCCCGCGGTTCAGCCGCCGTCGTGTTATGAAAACACGAGTTGGCAGTTTGGAACGTTTCCCGCTCCGGGTTCCCCTAAATGCTCCTGTGCTCTGCCCTCAGATCACGAGCGCGTCGCGCTGGGGAACGAGGAGGGCCTGTTCGTCATCCACGTCACCAAAGATGGTAAGTTCCGAGCTCGAGGTCCCCTCATGGTGTCTCAGAACGTGCCTGCGCCGGTTGGCCCTCGGCTCACTCTGCCGCTCGCCGTCCGCCCTCAGAAATAATCCGGGTGGGCGACAACAAGAAGGTGCACCACATCGACCTGATCCCCCAGGAGCAGCTGCTGGCCGTCATCTCCGGCCGGAACCGCCACGTCCGCCTGGTGCCCACGCAGGCGCTGGACGGCCGCGAGATCGAGTCCTACAAGCTGGGCGAGACCAAGGGCTGCCAGACCATCGTGTCGGGTTCCGTCCGGAACGGCACTCTCACCTGCCTCTGCGTGGCCATGAAGAGACAAGTCATCTGTTACGAGGTCAGAGAAGGAAAAGAAAAAAACGGTAGTGTTTTTGTTTTTTTGTTTCATATCATAAAGTTCTGAATCCAACCTGACTTTCCAGTTGAGTAAGACCAAGCAGCGCCACCGCCGCCTGCGGGAGCTGCAGGCCCCGGGGCCCGTCCAGTGGATGGGTCTGCTCAGCGAGCGCCTCTACGTGGGCTACCAGTCGGGCTTCACGCGCTACAGGTGAGCCGCCGCGGCCGCTAGCACGCCTGCCGTTCATAACGCGAGCGTTTGTGTCACAGAAATGTTTTGGTTTTTAACTTTGTCTTCCCGCGTTTCCCCATCGCCTCGCCAGCGTCCACGGCGACACGTCCCCGGTCAGCCTGCTCCACCACGAGGACCACACGCTGGCCTTCATCCCCCAGCAGAGCCTGGACGCCCTCTGCGCCGTGGAGATCTCCAGCAAGGAGCTGCTGCTGTGCTTCAGCGCCATCGGCGTCTACGTGGACTCGCAGGGCCGCCGCTCGCGCCAGCAGGAGCTGATGTGGCCGGCGGTGCCCAACGCCGCCTGTGAGTGGAGCCAGAGTCCCCCTGCGTGTGCGGGTTTTATTTTTATTTTTTTAAGAAAAGTAGAGAATTAAAAGCATGACTTTGTTTATCGTTCAGGCTACAACGCCCCCTACCTGTCGGTCTACAGCGAGAACGCCGTGGACGTGTTTGACGTCAACACCATGGAGTGGATCCAGACCATCCCTCTCAAAAAGGTCGGCGCCGCAACCCCACATGTGGGCCAACGAGCCGTCTCTGGCGCCCCCTGCTGGTCTAGATCGGCTGCATGTTCCTCCTCACCATATCAGACGCGCTTTGCTCTTCTCACTTGCCGACATTTAAAATAAATGAATAAATAAATCCATTTCTAGTGAAGTGATAAGTGAAGTGATGGGCTGTTCTCCTCCGCAGGTGCGACCGCTGAATGTAGACGGCTCTCTGAACCTGCTGGGCCTGGAGACGGTGCGCCTCATCTACTTCAGAAACAAGATGGCGGGTGAGGACTCAGCCGGCTTGCGTTCATTATTCACGGCGCCACGAAGGATCGGGCGACATCGGATCGGGCGCGCGCCGATAAACGTAGAAGCCTGTTTCTTCACGGGTGAATTATTTAGCTGCTGAATTAGTCATGTGACTTGTCATCCGCCGCCGCTCACTGTGACGCAACCGTCGCTAAGATCTTCCACAACAGCCGGCGGCCGCGCGGCGGCTGGTCGCCGGCGACGCGTCAGCCCGCCTCAGGCTTTCTGTTCCCGCTCCTGCAGAGGGAGACGAGCTGGTCGTCCCGGAGACGTCAGACAACAGCAGGAAGCAGATGGTGCGCAGCATGAACAACAAGAGGCGCTTCTCCTTCAGGGTGCCGGAGGAGGAGCGGCTGCAGCAGAGGAGGTGGGTGGTTCAGCGGCGGCGCCCCCTCATGGGCGCAGGCCTGGAGACCTTCAGCAAACTTCACCCGATGACGCTTCATGTTTTTTTTTTTTTTTTGCTTTAAAAAAAAACTGTCCAGGGTGTATTTTTATGCGCAACAGGTCACACCTTTATTTTATCGTCTCCCCTTGGGACTGATTATGCTACACACACTTTATTGTATCACTGTCTTCTGTTCATCATCCATGGACACTGATGAGCCATAACATTATGACCACTGCATGTTTACCATAACATATATAATCAGAAGTCACAAACTACAGTCCCAATAACAATCATTCAAACATGT
>CAAKHG010043268.1:0-12592 GCA_901007715.1 Dactylopterus volitans
GGAAGTGGAAGTGGCAGTGGCAGTGGCCATGGTGGTGGAAGTGGCAGTGGCAAAGGCGGTGGAAGTGGCAGTGGCAAAGGCGGTGGAAGTGGCAGTGGCAGTGGTAGTGACAGTGGCAGTGGCCATGGCGGTGGAAGTGGCAGTGGCAAAGGCGGTGGAAGTGGCGGTGGCAGTGGCAGTGGCGGTGGAAGTGGCAATTGCGGGGGCAGTGGGGTGGTGGCGGTGGCGGTGGCAGTGGCTGTGGCGGTGGAAGTGGCAGTGGCAGTGGCAGTGGCAGTTGTGGTGGCGGTGGCGCCCTTCGTCATCCTGATATGTGAGTGGCGTCCTGACATGAACGCCAACATGGCGCCCTCAGCTGTGGTGATGTAACGGTTACAGAAAGTTAGTGTTACACGTCCTCCCTAAACAGACGTGTGTAAACGCCTCCTCCCCTGCCGGCATTTCACTCAGGGCAGCTGTCAATCGTGAAGCCACGCCCCCGTTTATAGTAAATTAAAACCAGACTTAGTGTGGTTTCATCAGTGTGATAAAAACCACCTGAAATGACAGAAAACATTTTTGAGGAGAAAAAAAATGATATGAAGTTGATATTTTTATTTTGTCTAAGTCCCACCCACTAACATGGAGGAGGCGGGGCTTACCAGCTGCACTGCAGGCAGCCACATCCAGCCACCAGGGGGAGACGGAGGTGCGCTGGCTTCATTATTTTCTATCTGTGGTTCAAAGCTTAACAAAAGGAGAAAGAGAGTGATTCTAACTCCACCCGCCATCAGGATGTCAGGACACAAACGCGCCCGTATGATGTCACACAGTCCAGCAAATGTGCCACGACCAGCAGGAGGTCGGCCATTTTGAATTGAACGCGAGGGCTTTTGTCATCTCCAGGACTGGCCGCGGCCACGCCCCTCCACTCACACACGAGCTCGCCATCATAGTTCATCCGACATAGATATCAGCTGTGCAGGTTTCAGCTGGATCTGATGAGATTCTCATATCTGGATATGATAGCTGGATATGATACGTCAGTCCGATCAGAGAACATTTAGACCCTCAAGGACGCCTGATCCTTTTGGGAGAACGAAGAAGAAGAAGAAGAAGAGCGAGCAGCCATCGAATGGCGTCGATGCCGCGGCACCAATCACTGCGGAGGGAGGCGGATGTGGAGGACGGCGCCGCATCGACAGGAAGTGACGCTGAGTTTAGTCCCACTCGGGAGTCCCGAGTCCTTCTGACTGACGAGGAGCATCAGGTGGAACAGCTGTGGGAGGGAATCACACCGCTCACCTCGCGCCGTGGCGCTCGCCGTGGAGCTCGCCGTGGAGCTGCAGGCTTCCTCAGGCTTCCGCCCATGTGGCTCCAGGTATCTCCACCACGCCAGCCGCTCCATGCCGAGCCGAGAGAGTCGGCCACCGAGCTGGCGGCCGCGCTGCAGCGCCGGCGTGGCGACCTCACCAAGCGGCGAATATCCAACGCTCGCGAACGTTCTATGAACAAAAAGCAGAAAACTAGTTTGCTCGGATGCCGATTGGCCGAGGAGACAAGACGGTAGGGAGCGAGCGGACCAGCGCCGGGTAACCAACCAGACGCGGGCGAGGTGTCTCCGGCAGCTCCGCCCACCGCGGCCGCCGCGAGTTTCACCAAAAACAAGACCGCAATTATGGAGAACACGCCGACTCGCCCGCCGTGTCAGCGGAGAAACAACATCCAGCGCCGGCGTGGCTGAGCGCGGCCGGCTAATTGAGCGCATTTTCCACGAGTGGACAGCGCGCGTGTGTGTGAGTTAGAGAGAGAGAGAGTGTGTGTGTGTGTGTGTGTGTGTCTGATTGTTGTTGGAGCTCCTGACACCAGCAGCCGGGGCCCTCAGTGCCTCCATAACGAGCTGTTTGCCTGACAGGTGTGTCGAGATTAGGGGGCGGGCTGTTCCCGAGCACCCTCACCCCCCCCACTACCACACACACACACACACACACACACACACACACCATCATCCCATCCTCTTCCAGTAAACATTCCCATCAGCCCCTCTGCTCGCTCTGGGGAGCCAAAGGAGAGAGCATGTTTGACATAATTAATTGGCTCTTTCTATAAAGTGAGTCAAAAGAGATGAAAAGGGTTATCAGGCTGAAATAATTAATTTGGAGCTGCATTCACTGACAGTCGGCTTCTCCGCGCTCTCATCAGCCGGCGACGGCGGCTCCTCTGAAATTAATGAAAAAAGGGCTGAAGAAGAATGAAATGAATGTGAACGCGGCGCCGAGGTCTCGCTCGCACACGTTTATCGTAGATTATTGCCTTTCATTATGGGCCTAATGTGGCAGGGCTTTTACTGCAATTAATATGAAATGAAAGAGGAAATTATGTGGATTAATAATGGCGGGGGTGGTTACACACATCTCCTCGATTACCGTGCGTGCGGCGGCGGCGGCCTCGCCGTATCGCAGCATCTCAGTAATTAACGGGTTTCAGAGGGGCTATTATGGTGGTCAATGAGCAGAGTTTGCCGCCGCCGCCGCCAATGCCAGCGCTGGTTTTAACGGAGGGGACCTGAAGGGGTCTGCAAATTGAATTGAGGGAAGCTAATTTGCCCAAAAAAAAAAAAAAAATCACTTTTTGTTCCATGACACTGCGTGCGCGCGCGCACACACACACACACACACACACACACACACATAAACTGCATATGGGTAACATCGACAGCATGAGAGTGTGTTTGTGACTCCGCCCCGTCACGGTTCTGGGTGTCTCGCTGTTAGCCGTAGAGGAACGCGGCTGAGACCTTCACTTTTGGTGGGCTCGGTCTTAAAGCGGGCGTGGTTGTGGGCGTGGCCATGGGCGTGGCTATGGGCGTGTGGTCGCAGGTGTCTGTTGGCGAGCGGGAACCTTCAGCAGATTCAGCTCGCTCCTGTGAGTCTCTCTCCCTGAGGTTCTTCTTCCTGGTCTGGAGGGGAAGCAGCAGATGGACCATCAGCGTCCTCCAGTCATGAGTCACGAGCCAGGTGTCCTCCGTGTGGGAGGGGCCAGCAGCTTCCTGCCGCAGGCCGGGCGGCTTCATAGAAACATGGATGGCGCTGATGATGCTCTCCTTCATGGATCTGCTCTGATTGTTCTCCAAATGGGTCCCTCGCTCGCTAAGAGGGCGTGGCACTGGGTTGCTAGGTTACGGGCCGTGTTTTTCGTAATCGGCTCAAACGTGACGTTCAGGTGTTCACGGACAACAGAAGGTCAGCGACCAGCTGGAGAATAAATGATAAAGTCTAAATGTGTCCTCAATAACTGATGTTGCTCATTTATCGGCCTCATTTAAATCATGTTTTGTTTTATTATTTTTTGTTTGATGTTTTCTTCCGGTTTTCGTGAGTACGTCCTCTTAGTGCTCTCTGATAACGATATTCTCTTTATTTCATATTTTTCTTTTATATGTTTGAAATAAACAAGTATTAATAATAATATCCTAATCAAACACACACACACACCAAATTCCTAAATTTCTAAAAAAGGCTTCTTATTTTATTACATATATTTACACTCATTTATTACCAAATGCATGTACAGTGTCTGCCAAACAGTGTATGTCAAACAGAAAGGTTTTCCCTACCTGGATAAAATTAGAAACTTATTACATATTACTAAAGTAATCCACCACCATTAATGCCTAAATATATTTGAACAGATGCGTTCTCTGTGGTGAGTTTTATAGTTTTATTCATGCAGAAAAATAATCAAAATATCAAAATTTCTTTATATTTTAAGATAATAATATACAATATTATAAACAATTTTATATAATGGATAAAATTCTAGAATGAATTTTAAAGCTCAAAGCAGATTCAAAATTTTGAAATATTTACCCAGTCTAAAAAAGCGTAATTTGAAAAATAAAAACTGAAAATGTAAATTTAAAGGTTTAGATTTTAAAGGTTTTTGATTTCATAATTTGTAAAAGATATGAAACATAGTGAATAAACATTATAATAGTAGAAGTCATTGTCATTGTGTGAGTTTAATGTTAGTAATCAGACGTATTTTAACAGCGTTTGATGTCAAACAGAAGAACCTGCTTTACGTTAAAATATCATGATGATGAACTGAATAAGCGTGTGGACGAGTGTGTGTATGAAACTGGGATAGTTGTTTACTTTACATCATCGGGGATGTATAGAAAACTGGGACAGGTGTTTCTTTTTTGTGTATATTATTTGGATTGTACATTAAACTGGGATATGGAATTGTTCTTTTTTTAATATATAGTTATACTGTAAGTAAAACCTGTGCAGTTGTTTACATCTGCATGGTGTAGGGTTGTGTACGTTCTAAATTGTAAATGAGGCAGCTGTTCATAAATGACTCGTAGGAGGAATGATGAGCAGTTAATGAAGTAATGAAGGAGTTTACGGGTATAACTTTATACTTCTTCCTGCTCCTTTTCAAACATGTGATTCATTTATGTTACTGAAGTTACTGTTTGAGTTACTACTTAATGGTGAATTGCACTATTTCAGTAATACTGTGTTTGTTTATATGTTGTTTCATCGTTTTTTCTTTTTCATTTGCTTATTTGTTTTATTTATCGAAATGAAGAATTTCATCATCATCAACAACACGGTGCCTCCATAATCTCTAATCTCACCCGGCCTCAGTGGGAGGAGGGACGGAGGGTGTAGGGGGGTCCCTGGAGAGCACGACCCCCCCGAGCCCTCCCAGCGCCTCTCACAGAGCTGCTGGTGTAATTGTCACTGGATGCTGCTTAAAGGATCCAATTAATCAGGATAGATGGTCCATTCCGGGTCAGCAGGCAGGGCGGCCCGGAACAGTTGGCCTTTAGTGCGTCTCATATGTGGCCGTAAATGAAGACTCGCTCTACCATGACTTCATAATGTCTCCTTGATGTTCCATTAACATTTATTACGCCGGAGAAGATAAAGGAGCCTCGCAGCCGTGAATGAATCGATATGAAGCTGCTGCTGCAACCATAGCTGCTGCTGCTGCTGCTGCAGCGGCTGCGGCGGCTGCTGCTGCCGCTGCTGCTGCGGCTGCAGCTGCGGCTGCTGCCGCTGTGGCCGCTGCTGCCGCCGCTGCAGCTGCTGCGGCGGCTGCGGCTACCGTGGCGCTCGGCTTGCCGTTCTGACGCCGTGTGAACCGGCAGCGTTTGGTTTGGTCTGACTTACACACTTTTACTTTGGTAAAGTAAACATGACTCTTCGATGCAAATTTTGTGTTGAACTTAGGCCATCTGAAGTTGCGTTAGCTTAGCATTCAGCAGAAGCCTCGTCGCCCCACATTCCCGCAGCGATGGCAGATGAATTACCTCCGCGAGGGCGTCGCTGCGGCAGCTGGTGGGCAGGTAAAGCGGCTCTCGCTTAGCGACCGGCGGCGCCGTCACGTCGTCGGCAGAGGGAATGAAAACTGAGAGGCCGGGCGAGGAAAATGAGCCTTCATTAGCATCTGTGCTCGGAATGCAGAGCATAGAAGAGCCAATCTGGGTCTGAGCTGGCACCACCGTCAACATGCTAACACATAACATAAGGGTTACATATTTATAGTTATATATTTCTGTAGCTTTAAGTGTGAAGCCAGAGTTAACCAGTGAGGAAGAAGAAGATGGCTGACATGGATTCCATAAGGTGTGAACTCTCTGAGCATTCATATGTAATAATTAGTGGGCGGGGCTTATTGTGTGGACAAACCTTCGGTCGTTGAACCACCTGAGCGGCAAAAACCAGCATCTGAGCTGACTTCTGATTGGTCGGTGAGTCGTGATGTCGTCCCGTAGTTGATCGGGAACCTCCAAATGTGGCCGCCTGGGTCGTCCAATCACGGCGCACTTACACCTGCACCCCGTCTGCATCTCCATGATAGCTGCTTAAACACAATGAGAGTGTGAGCGCTCACACATGCTGACCTCCACGGCCCCGAAACCCGCCAGACGCATCATCTCCACACGAGTGGAAGAAGGAGCCTGTAGAGCGAGCGAGAAGCTCCCGGCGGGCACGTTAGCGCGCTTCCTGTGGGCTCGGCCAGCACTCGGAGGAGGAGCCTCCTGGGACGAGCGCCTCTCTCCTGCTTCTTCCTCCTCACACTTATAAATCACATTCTGCCTCCTCCACGAAATTAGAAGCAGAACTTTGAGGAGGAAGGCAGATGGGGAGCGGCTTCCAGTGGAGGACCAGCATCTCCGTCAACCTCCGCCGGAGACGCCTCAAACATGCCGCCCCAAAAACTGCTCAACCTTTTGTGTCTGAGCGGCGGGAGACAAGCGGGTTCCTCCAGAACCACCGAGAACATGGAAAACCTTTGGCTGAGGACACGTCCAGGTCCAGGCTGTGATCACAAACGTTCAAGCACCAGGAATCCTGGAATCTCAGTATTACTGATATGCCTGTTTGTTGTTATTATTATTATTATCACTATTATTATCATAATCATTGTTGTCTTTTGTGAAACTGCTCACCACATTTCACATTGACGTCCTCAAATAAATGTCCCAGAAATTCACTAAAAATTAATAAGAATTTTTTTTTTTAAATCTTGGAATTTGAAAATCTAAATAAATATTTGAAAATTGGAAAACAATAATTTTTACATATGACAAGAAAATAATTTAAGCTCCTATGAAGAAATTGTTTCCAAACTAGCACTGGTGCAGAGAAACCAGATGCAGGAGAACCTGCTGAAGGAACCGAATGGCCATAAGCATGAGAGGTCTGCCAGAGGACGCGTGGACTCGTGTTGGCCGTTTGAGATGTTTCACCTTCATCCAAAAGGACCCTCCAGTTCTAACCGGTTGGTGGAGAGTCGCAGGTGTTTGAGGTCCAGCGACATCGTTGATTCCTCAGAGTCATTAAGGTCAGCTGAGGGTCTCATGAGTTGAGGAGGATCTGGGGAGGATCGTTGTGTGTAGGTGACAGGTGGTGTCCTGGCCCACCTCCTCTGGTCAGAGATGGCTTGTCTCTCAACTCGTCTTCTCTGTCCAGAATGTAACATCTACGTCCGTCTTCTCTGACCACCAGTGGGCTGCTGAATCTTGACCTGATGAACCAGCTGCAACCGAAGAAACCTTCTGAGAAACAAAACAAGTCCAGTAGTCTTCTGCCTGAACTCAGGACCACCATGAGAACATCTACACAGACATGCAGCTGGCCCGGGCCTCCTGAAGGTCCACCTGCATCAGTGAAACCACTGAGGTTCCTCCTCTTACACAGACGCAGCAGGGGTGAGCAGGACCGCGGCGCTCGTGAAGCTGCAGCTTCTGCTTCTGTCCGACCAGCAGAAAGGAGATGAATGAACATCTCCGCAGTTGCCCAGCAGTCTCGGTTATTATCAATGAATCTACCACCGCTAACCCGCGGCTCCGTGCAGCTTCTTCCTGCCTCCAGACGAAGGTCGCTGTCGAGCGTTTTCGTTGTTGTCTGATTGTTTGCGGCCGCCCGTCGTCTCGCCCGCGGCTGCGTTTGTTTAAGAATCCCTCAGAAATGAGCCGTGTGTCGTCATACTTTAAGCTACAGAGAGATTCAAATCTCAAAACCTTCACGTTTATTCTTCCATTCAAACGTTGATGACACCAAGCCTGAGACCTGATTAATCATCACTGATGCTGACCGGTTTTGCTTCGATGACTCCGTCACCATGGCAACTTTATAGGCTGCGTGACATCATCACCTCAGTTTGGGTCTTCACTAACCTTTTATTCCTGGATTCTTCTTGGCTCCTCCACGTTCTGCCGTCGTCTCCTCAGCTTCGCCTCAACATTCCACTCAGCTCTCAGCTTTCAATCACCATTTCTGCAGGAAACGAACGTCATTGTCTGAAATTGCTCTTCTTTCACTCTCCAATAATAGAGACGGACAGTCGGTGACGGTGCCCCGAAAACCGCAATAAACAGGATACCGAAGCTCCGTCAGAGTTCCCAGGAACCGCTAATGCAACAAGGCTGCTTTGAATGTGACATTCCAAATAAAACGGCACGTAATCTGAAGAACAAAGCTGAAGGAAGTCCGGATGAACTCAGCTCAAGGAAGGACTGTATCTCCACGGACAAGTTTCAGCTTTGGGTTCCTTGATTCTGCAGGTGTCACATGACCTTCAGCCTCCATCAACGGTTCCGTCGACTCTCTGGTGACCTCAATGACTCTCCAGGTATCAACTGTCCCACAGGAGATCAAACACCTGCGACCCCCTATCAACCAGTCAAATTGAAGAGGCCTTCCAGATTAAGGTGGAACGTTTCCAACCACCAGTGGCAGCCGTGTGGGTGTCACCTGAAAAACCGGCAGAAAACCTGTGAAACTTCTCAAAACAACGAAAACTAAAAAATGCCCTCATCTGCAGTGCATCTCAGCTTTCATCAGACTGAGCATCTTCATGGGTTGACTTCATTTCATCATCATCATCATTAAATAACCAATACAAATGGCACTTCCATTCAAAATCTGAAGCCTTTATTCATCCCAAAGGCCGTTTTGTTGAAAAATAGATGTAAAAATAGCAACAGCGGCAATCAGGTAATTTTCCTGCAGGAACTTTTGAATGCTCAAAAGAAGCATAAATGTGCTTCCTGCTGAAGCTGAAGAAGATGCATAATTCTTATTAAAGTATTAAAAGCAGGATCAACTGTCACATTTGCCCAGATGTCATAAATGCATGAAACTGAATAAGTCTAAATACTCTAAAATGGCCACATTGTGTTGACATGAAACCGTGTCTGTATTTCAATGGCACTTTTTTTAGAAAAAAGCTTGATAATCATAAGTTTGTAAGTTATTGGAAAATTGATAAATTGGTAGTCAGCCAAAAAAACCTCACAGAAGATTTTTGATGACATAATAAGAAAATGTATTTCCTACAGAAAATACTGAAATTTTTGAAACAGCTCAAAAAATTCTAAATTAATGCCAAAATTTTTTAAGACAAGCAGATATAGAGCATAAACATACGAGCCGAACACTTTTTCAAAAGAAGATGGATTAACGAGCTGAAACAATTAATAAATCAATCAGAGATTGATTTGCTGACATCAAAACATGTCATGTTCATTTCAATATTTTAAAAAGTTTGAAAGATAGAAAAAAAACATTTCAACTTTCACGGAAGAGGAGGAGGAGGAAGAAGAAGAGGAAGAAGAAGAGGAGGAGCAGCAGCAGCAGCAGCAGCAGATTTGGACTCAGTATCGTGTGAACGTTCTCACGCTCCTCCCGACCTCCACCCCGAGGCGCCTCACTTTCTGTAACCACGCCCCCTGGTGCACCACAGTCGCACCTGATCTCCGGCTGCTCCCAGGCAGCTCCAGAAAGCCGCGTCCTCAAAGACGTATGGAATTATTACTGAACCACGTCATCATCACCACGTTGCTGCGTGTGTGTGTGAACAAATCTGCCTCTGGTTGGCTTACAACCAATCAGCATCGCTTATGCGGTTGCCCCGCCCCCTCCCCTCCCTCCTCCGTGGCTGAGAGAGCCCGGTCGGATCACTCGGATGAAAACAGCCTCGACGAGTTTAGTTACAGTAACGCGCCGCGGTTTATTTTCAGTAAGGGTAACGTCGTTGGAACCATGGAAACGTAAGTATTCCGATTACTTGTTTGTGAATAAAGTAACACGGTTTAGGTGTGGCGCCGTTGTTCCACCACTGGCCACCGCCCACATCTGCTCTGCTCAGGCCAGATCAGGCAGGCTGAAGGCACCAGAACGGGCCTCGAAATTATTGATGAACGGGTGGAATTTCAGGCGCCAAACCTGAGGAGACGTGTTCAGGCCGAGACCAGAACGCGGCGAGAGGAGATGTGGGGGGATAATTACATATCCTCATCCTCATCTCTGCTCTCTTTCATGTAACCTCTAAATTGAAAGCCACGTTCCCCCGTCAATCGTCATCCCCTGGCGCTGGCGGCTGGAGCTGTATGGAGGCAGCATGGCTGCCTGCTTTGCGGCGTGGGGGCCTCGGAGATGAGGCGGCGGCGGCGGCGGCGGCGGCGGCGGCGGCTGTCAGGCTGAACACCCTGTTCCTCCTCAGGTGCTCATGTAAACAACCTCCACCGCAGAGCCGGTAACAAGAGAGCTCACTTTCCAGCTCACAGCACCGCACCTTGTTCCTGTTAGAGCTGCATTCTCTCCACGCAGGTTTCCCTCCTAATCGGGGGTGTCAAAGATGGGGAGGGCTGGGGGGCAGGAAATAGGAGGAGGAAGAGGGGGAGGGGGAGGCAGCGGGGCGGGGGCGGGGGCTGCTTTCCACAGGAGACACCTCCGTTCACGGCTCTGAACTCCACATACGAGCAGCTGGGTGTCGCGGAGACGAGCCGGCTGTCAATCAGGAGGCAGCCGCCTGTGCCGGGCTCACATGGTAGGCTGGCGAGGAGGAAGACAACGCGCCGGCACATCATTTACACACCCGAGTGGGAGACAGTCGCACGTCTGCAGCCGGAACAGATTGTTATGTGTGTTTTTGAAGGCTGGGAATTGGCTGCAGGGATACATATGTGTTACCCAGGCGGCAGCCGAGGCGGCGGCGGCAGCTGAGGCGGCGGCGGCAGCCGAGGCGGTGGCGGCAGCAGCCGCGAGACGGCGACTCAGCCTGTGACGCCGCAGTAATGCAGGCGGTCTGAAGCGTGACGATAGTCGCGCTACAAAGACGAGTGGCAGTGAAGCTGCGAGCTCCGAGGAGGAGTGAAGTCCACCTGCATAGAGGAGATTTTTGGCCTCAGGGGGGCAGCAGAGACAAGAAGAGCACACCGCACTGACACATCGTCACCTCCTGAGTCAGAGCAGACACGTTTTAACCTTATCAGCATCCACATGATGGGTTTTTTTAAGTGTTACAAGATGGTTTCTGCATGAAATGTCAGCTGTCGTGGTCACGGCTGAGGGGTTCTCCCTCAGGCCAGGACGTCTGGGGCGAAAACACCAGGAACCAATCAGGACTGCTTTCTGAATCATTTGTATGTGGTGTTTTGAAACAATGTCAGGAGATGCTAGCCATGAAGAAGGAGGAGATGCTAGCTATGAAGAAGGAGGAGATGCTAGCCATGAAGAAGGAGGAAGAGGAGGAGATGCTAGCCATGAAGAAGGAGGAGATGCTAGCCATGAAGAAGGAGGAAGAGGGGGAGATGCTAGCCATGAAGAAGGAGGAGATGCTAGCCATGAAGGAGGAAGAGGAGGAGATGCTAGCTATGAAGAAGGAGGAGATGCTAGCTATGAAGAAGGAGGAAGAGGAGGAGATGCTAGCCATGAAGAAGGAGGAGGAAGAGGAGATGCTAGCTATGAAGGAGGAGGAGGAGGAGATGCTAGCTATGAGGAAGAATGATATATGGGGGCGGGGCCAGATTAGCATATTCGTAGCTCCCTGAATATCAAATGAGAAAATGGACATTTTAAGGACACGTAGGAATTTTTGTTGGGGAAAAAAACCCAATATTTCATTTTGAGTGGTTCAGAATGTTGCCGATGACTTTTGGCGTGCGAATGACGGCGTGTTGGTGCCGCCACCGCCCCGCCGCCACCGCCCCGCCACCACCGTCACGCATAGGTGTGATGTCATCAGGTCTGATCCAGCTCTTTTAGAGTCCCTCGTCCCGGCTGCATTACAGCTGCACATCATGCTCTCCTGGATCTGCTCCGGGGCTCCATATCAGCGCTTATCACTGGCAAAATGATTGACAGCTGGGGGTTTATTTCCCCTGAGACCGCCCTCTAACCCGCCTGCCCTCCTCTCATTGGCCGATCTCGCCCCTCGCTCTCATTACACTCCTTATCTCTGTGCCCTGCTCATAAGGTTTATCTTTTTAATTATGTCACCGCTAACCTGCTGAAGAGGCTTCGCGAGAGCCTATCAGTGGCCAGGTCTCCTGTGTTCCTAGACCTTTCCGTCGCCTGGTGTCTGATACACACACACACGCACACACATGCACACACACACACATACACGGCCCCTCCTGGGCCAGGTCCTCCTGTTTTCCCGCCATTCAAAGCCAAACCTTTGTGTCGGGGGTCCAGTGGTGAGAGATAACCTGCTCTCGCACGCGCTCGATTCCGCGCGCTGTTTGCTGGCTCTTCCTCTTTTGTTTCCTTTGGCCTCTTCACTTCCCATCTGTTTGTCTCCATTGTGCATCGCTGATGAAAGGAAGGTCGGAGACGCCGTCGTGTCCGCTCGCGTTTGGTCGTCTTCCCAGCGCAAGGTCAGCGGGGCCGGCGATGCTCCTCCAATCAGCAGCGTCAGGCAGGTTACTTTAATAAAGTCAGTTATAGTTACTAGTGACTTAGTTACTAATTACCAGGGAAAGTAACTCATGTTACATTTTTAAATATTCATTTATGTCAGAGAGAAAAAATATAACCGCCATTTTACTGGAATTTTAAATTCAACTGTATGATAACTTATTTGTAAAAATATATATATATATTAAATATGTTTAATTAATGAAATCGACCATTAAAAATTATAAATTATGAATAGAAAACATAATGTACTAATCTGCATTATAGTAACGTAGCTGTGGGCCAGCGTCAGACAAGCGGAGCTGCAGAAACACTTTGTTCCTCATCATCATGTTTCACCTTTACATTCTTGACTTTTATCTCAATGAGAGAAAATTAACTTCCTGTTT
>CAAKHG010043271.1:0-10991 GCA_901007715.1 Dactylopterus volitans
CGATGTCCTTGGTTGAGTAATTGATTACAAAACCTCTGAGTGGAGCTGAACGGCCGTACGGAGATTCCCCATTTACTGCAAAGATTAAGCCACCTGGAACACACACACACACACACACACACACACACACACACACACACACACACACACACACACACACACACACACACACACACACACACGCACACGCACACGCGCACGCACACGCACACGCACACACACACGTTAAGCGGGTGAATTCACAACAATAAAGGCGCTTTTTAAAATCCCTTCTATCAAGTTCGGGGTTTCCTGACTTTCATCAACATCTTGTTGCACAATCTCCTGCTGTGTCTCAGTTCATGGTCCACAGCCTCCGGAGGCCTCAGTCTCAATGGACAGTCAACAAAAAAGACGTCCTTGTGTGTCCAAGCCAAAAGTGGCCTCGTGACGTCATTGTTTGCTTTCTTTCTACAGACTGAATTTTCCCAAACATGTGGAGAACATTCCTGAGCTTGACCTTTAGCAGGACCTCCTCCAGGGAGGTTGCATTTTTTTTTTTCTGTCTGCAGGTTTACACTAAAACTACCAGCTTGATTTTCATGACACTTGATTGGAGTGGTGCAGCATGGAGGAGAAAGGACACAAAACACTTTTTGGGCCGATCCAGACTTTTCCTTACTTCAAGTGCTGCCTTCTTTCGGTGCAGTTAGGTGCTAATTAGAACTAGAATGGACAGTACATTATAATCTGGATGATTACAAGAATGGATAATCTGGGCAATGGTATCGTAGTTCTCAGCTCAATAGCAAGTGATTGGCTGAGAAACTAATTTTCATGGTTTGAAACAGACAATAACCATAGAGAGTTATCGTTCCAACTCCGTCAATGCCTGTGTGACTTCCCATATTTCATTCAGGGCAGCTGTGAGTCATAAATCCACCACCCCCTTTTTTTTTTACTGCATCAAAAACCTCTCTTAACTATCTTTATGCTCATACTCTCACATGGAGCATCTGCACCGAAAATAATTTCCCCTTGGGGATCATAAAATATTCAGATTCTGATTCTGATAACTAATTAAAACCAAACTTATCAGAATCACGAACACTTAAACAAAAATGAGTCCAATAACAACTACTTGAAATGACAGAATCCATCTGTGGGAAAAAAAAAATATATGACAAGAACTAAAGTCCCACTAACAAACTAACAAGGAGGAGGGTGGGGGGGTTATCACCTATACGTATATGTTGCTGGCCACCAGGGGGCAATCAAATTCAGGATGAGTGAGCCACCTCTTGTTTTTATATTATACACTGTATATATATATATATATATATATATATATATATATATATATATATATATATATATATATATATATATATATATATATATATAAAAAAATAAAGAAATGAACCACAGAAGGCGGCTCAAAATGTCTCAAAGGATGACACGCGATGGATGGAGGTGATGAAGGTCCGTGAACTCACCGCCAGCAGGGCTGTAGGTGATGGCGAACACCTCTCCTCCAAACTCCTCCTTCTTTATTTCCTTGACAAACTCTCCAGTTTCGGCTAGGAAGCACTGGATTCGCCCGTTCTCCCTGTCCGCCACACACACCTCCTTCCTGTCGGGAAGGAACGCCAGACTGTGGGGGATCTGGAAGGGTACCCGCCTCCTCCTGTCTGTTGAGCCTTTGTTCATAAAAAAAAGGGAAAAAAAAGACATGATTCAATCAGCAGATTGTTAAAACAGATTGTTATTACGCTTTCTGCAAAAGCACAAACCTCCAGCCGTAACAGCCGAGCTAAACTATAATCATCATCTTGATTAGCCAGAAAACACAATAATCTGTAACCATAAATACTGGCTTATATTCTCAGTGCCGCCACAACTTCGTTTCACAGACTGCTGTCCGTCTAGAGCTAAAAACAACTAGCAACCCAAACTATTCAGCGATACCTGGGGCGGGGGCTTATTTTTCCTTCCTTCAGTCCCTCCGTCTTAACCATATCACACCCCATCACCGCTGAAGAATAACAGATAAATGAATCGACGCCTCTGACCCCAGTCGTTTTAGATTGTGTCGGCGCTGCCATGGCTGTCTGCTGTTAGCAGGTTTAATAAAGCAGACTCAAAGTGCACCAGCTCACACTGCTGCTCCGTATTATATCATATTACATCATTGTGGCATCATGACAAGCTGATGCAACCCACCGTTGACCGTGGACCGTACGCACGTGCATGTGGTAGTGTTCCCCTTGATTGCTTAGCAACAGCTGACTGACTGTTAATGTTAATTTGTGAAAAAAAAAAAAATGCAATTTACCTTCCTGTTCAATACAAATACTCTCTATAGAACTGTTGCTCTCACATAACTGAAAGGACCTCTCTCTCTTTGTGTGTGTGTGTGTGTGTGAGAGAGTGTGTGTGTGTGACAGACTCCTTACCTGCCCCCCACTCAGACAGGTATTTGCCGTCAGCGGAGAACTTGAGTATCCTGGCGTTGCAGTAGCCGTCAGACACAAAGACGCTGCCGGTGTCGGCGTCAACGGCGACGTCGGTGGGCTGGCAGAAGTGGGCGTGGTCACTTCCGGGAACGAAGGCTTCTCCCAGCGCCAGCAGGGTCGTGTCTCTGCCGTCGCTGCTGACCTTCATCACCTGGGGGGGCGAACGCAAGAACAGAGTTGCTCCAGCTCGCTGTAGTCTTGAAAGTCACACTGCGTTGGACCTCAGTCTGATTTACTTGCAAATAAAAATCCTCTATAAATAACACCACATGTCAAAAATCAAATATAAATGCAGCGAAAATGTGAAAAAAATGAATAAATAAATAAATGAGGTTTATATTTCAGGGCCGGTTATTAAACTGAGACGGGGATTTATCAGCTGCGGCTCACCTGATGAAGAGCCACATCAGTCACCCAGTAATTGTTCTCCTTATCTGTTGTTATTCCATGAGGCAAGTAAAACCTGTGACATCAGAGAAGCACTTTGTCAAATAATCATCATTAAAATTGATTTATAAAAGCCTCCCCTTAGTTAGAAAATAAGCGTCATCAAAGTCAAACTGGATGCGTTAAAACAGCAAACAACCAGGTCACATTGTCAGTCAGACAAATATGATATGAGGGGCATAAATGAGGTGTTCCGAGAATTCTACATCAAATTATATTTCAGTACGCGAGGCAAGTAATTCAGAAAAATTGGACATTCTTTTTACTGATCTGAACCTTCCCACCTTAAAAGGCCCCTGTTTCAGAGAGGTGAACACAGCAAGCCTTGAAAAAAAAACTTGTCCTCACGAAAATCCCCTGGTGGACACGGTTTTGGTGTTTAATTTCATAAATGTTTCCAAAGTGCACCGTCTCCTCTTCTCGCCTTCGGACAAGACTGGATTTGCTTCTCATCCAGCGATATGAGAAGATATGATGTATTATATCATACATAAAGAAAGCTCCCTGGATGGCCCAGCTCAAGCTGTGTCACTCGATGCAGGGAGAGTCCTGACAGGATTGAATGGCCTCACCTATTCTTATTCAATTTTGCTTTGGTCTAAATATTTTTGAATTGGGTCAGATCTTTATATAATGTTGCCATGTACTCAACAAACAAATGGGATTTGGTCTAAATGCTTTCGTCGCACGCGATCTACCCATCATGACTGTTACTCTTTAGAACCCCCGGCACATGTGCCAGGCGAGGCGCGGTAAACAAAAAACAGAGGGCAATGAAATATGTGCTTTTGACTTAAAATCTATCTTATATGCAGATTATCATTAACATGGTTAACATTTCAAAAATGATTAATAGTAAGCAAACATTTTCAATACCTTTTCTGGGTACAAAATAAACTGGAGTAAACGAGAGGAAACACCTTTTAATGGCAACACATTTAGAACTAACTTGAACACATTCGTGTGGCAACTGTAACTGTTTGAGCCTGAGTGGTTTTTATCAGAGTTTATAGAATTAACCGGGATGAGGTGAGCTGCATGCCACACTGTGACGACTTCATCCAGGACGAAGCAGATTATCAGAGAAAAATAAGGTCATACACCAATCAAGCCTTTAAATCATGTCTTTGTATCGTGTATTTATATTCAATTGTAGATCCATGTCTGTATAACATATAAAAAAAAGCAAAACTGCATCGAAACAAAAAAACTTGGCTTGTTGGAAAAAAACCAAACCGGTTGAGATTGAGATTCAATTGGCAGATGCTTTTATGAAGCAAACGACACCAAGGCACCTCTGTGCCTTCTCGCTGTCTGTGTCTCTGATGCTTCACGGGCAGAAACAACTAAAGCCGAGTGGAACTCACATGTTCCTGCCAGATGCCTTCCGGACGCTGCCCGTGGCAGGGTTCACAACCAAGATCGTGGACTGCTGAATGGGCCCAGAGGACTTCTGCTGGTATCTGGCCTGGCGGTCAAAAGTGCTGAAAAAGCAACGTTCGAAATCAGCAAGGACTGTTGGTTATGCAGTTGAAGACGCAACAGGACGGGAACCTGCCTTTCCATACGTGGAAGGCAAGTAGAGGGCCATTCGAAGCAAGCGACCAATAGAAGTGCTTATCACTGCAGTCTACATCATAATACTCAACTCCTCTATGCGAAAGCTCTAAAGCAGGAGAGGATTTATGTAGTAAGTATTAAAGGGAC
This sequence comes from Dactylopterus volitans, assembly GCA_901007715.1. Lineage (NCBI taxonomy): Eukaryota > Metazoa > Chordata > Actinopteri > Syngnathiformes > Dactylopteridae > Dactylopterus > Dactylopterus volitans. Next base: position 4,650 of record CAAKHG010043271.1, read on the forward strand.
ACAATTAAAAACTGAGACAAACCATTAAGTTTCTTTGGTGGCAATAAAAATCCAAGCAGGAACCAAGTGGCGGCTGAGCACCGCAGAGCACAGTCCAGCACAGATGACTGACCAGCTGCAGGCTTTCTGCCATCTCTGACGTTCTCCTTGAACACCCTAATTAATATCCAATCACAAGAGTTCGGCTTCATCTTATCATTATCAATTGAATGGTTTTGGCTGCTCCTGGTTTCAGGCGCATGCGCAACATGAAGCAGACTGGCAGCAGACAGAACTCTACGACAGCACCTCGGCTCGTAGGGAACCGTTCTGAATACCAACAGCGTCATCGTTCTATCGTCAATATATTGTGCAGTCTGCTGTAACTCCTCTTTGCCGTTGTCAACTAAAATGATCATTAAGATTTAGCCACTTTATGTTGTTTGAACCTTTTTCTGCTATAGTGGAAGAAATCCTTTTCACACAAAAATGTTTTGTTTGGTTTTTAATTAGGTTTCACACTGCAGATGCAGTCTGAGGCAGATTCAGGACCATCTCTAGGATTTTTCAAATATTAAGTGACACTCCATCGGCAAATGTCTAAAAATTAGGAAATGAGCTGATGTTCAGAGCAGATTTGCCAGTCTGACGCAAATAGACATCCGATCTCCTGATAAACCCTAGAACCTCGCGCTTTAATATTTCAGTGTCACGATCGACAAAAGTTCTGCATCCGTAGAAAAAGAAAACAGATGTGTCAAAAAACGAATCCCATGAACTCACTTGGCTCCCCAGCGGTGGTCGCCTCTGTGGAAAATCACCAAGTTGGAGTCTGAGTCGAGGGCCAGTCCTGACACCTGACCCAGCTGTAGAGAACTCTGCGGCCACGCCGTGTCCTCCTCCAGATGGTAGCCTAGACACACACACACACACACACAGCATATAAGTGCATATGACTTTACATATTTTAAAGTGGAGGTCGGAGGTTAATAAAACCAACTCTGGCTAGGTCTGTCCTCTCTTTAGTGTTGACGACTGCATCAGTGGATGAAGGCAAAAAACCTGAAGACGACAATGAGCGCCGCTCGACTTGACACGCCGACGCGGCGGTTGTCGTTTCCAAAATAGCTACGGGATTGTTGCCATATCAGAGGAAGCAAAGACAATAAGAAAAACAGCTGTTGCAAAATTGAGCAGTAGGCATTTTTGCACGATCATCGGCGGGGTCTGCTGGGGGAAATCCAATATATCAGGGTTCAAGTTGAGGGTGAAGACGCCACCAGATCACTTGTCAAGTCAATTTAGTTATATGGCGCCACATCGCAACAGTTATCTCATGACACGTTCCATGTAGAGCAGGTCAAGACCGCATCAGTCAGTCAAAGCAGTGAGAAATACACTAAATAGGCTGGAACTACTAAACAAAATATATACTGAATGTAATCGAATAGGGATTAAATCAATATTGAGCGATCAGTTTTTTTTTAATGTTTGAATGATAACCGCTATAGAACGCTAGCGTTACACAATCGTGAAGCCACACCCCCTTCTGACCTACACTGCAGTCAGCCACCAGGGGGCGACTGAGCTGTTTCAGCTTTACTTCTGAACGGCCGTCGCGCGACTGTGTCTAGTTTGTTTTTACACAAACACAACATGGATTTGGGTGCACGCGCAGAATGTGGCCGTTGCTATTTCTTAGGTCGCAGTAAAGTATCTCCAAAAACAAAAATACAAAAACAAAAAAAATCTAATAAAAAAGAAATAATTATACATGAAACAAAGATGCAAGTCCAAGTATTTCATTCAAAACGTCATTGTTTTGATAATTTGGAAAAGTGTATATCTCGGAAAGTGAAACTTGATGAATAGTAAAATTTTATGCTAACAATTTTTAACCGTTATCCAATGTTTCTACTTACAAGCAACTCTGAGAATGTTGTCAATGTTTCATTGGTAGAATCCATGGATACATTTAATGTTTCTGAAATTATAGCATGAAATTGAAGGAACATCTAAATAATACTGACCTACACGCTTACTATACTATACTAACGCTAACCCTAACCCAAGATTATCTCCTACTTGAGCTGTATCCTTGACATTAAGAGAATCCTGGTGAATTTTTTCTTCATATTAAGTATATTCAATTCTTACTTTACTAACTGTAGTCATGTATGTTAATGATTAGTTTATTTAAAGCTCACAATTTTTGGACAAATAACTTTGTAGCAAGTATACTTTAGTTGTGATTTAAGTGTACCAAAACAATTTAAAGTATTTATAGTCTACTTTTACCTGAACAATTTCAAGCACACTAAATTGACTTGGAGCACAGGGGTTTTGTACCAAAAGGCATGTTGAATGAGTGAATTTCAGGAATACATTTTGGACAATATATATTCTTACTACATGACAGAAAATGTGTTGCCATGATAATACAGGCTATTACTTTTGGGACTTACATTTTGCCATCAAAGACCTCACTGACTCTTGTTTTTGTTTTGTTTTTCTTACTATGAAAGCATACATGACACTGTACTATCTTGTCTTCTTTTGCAAATAAACAGGCGTTGTTATATTTCATTTACTAAACATGTAGATGTGTCCAAAAGGGTTTAAGAGAAAATTGAAAATATAACAGAGGACACTGAGGCAAAAGTGACTTTTCAGAGATATATTATCAATTGCACAAAGATAAAAAATGCGGTCAGTGCAAAAAAAAAGTTGTCTTCTGGGATCTTTCCACTCCACCTCAGGTCGGTCCTGCCTCTCATCTCAGTGGCCTCCTGGACACGTCCATCAGCCTCACTGCCACTGCAGGAGGCATCTAGAAGGGGACAGACGTCAGTGCATCGCATCCATCCTCCATATTATAGTGTCCAAATATTTTAGGTCTTATTTAGCCTTTACCTTAACAAAACTACGGAACTACAAAAATAACCAAACTGCACGATAAAGGGTAATCTCTCTTACTCACGCGATGTCTTTGCAGGGCTCAAAACTCCTGGCTGTACCACTCCTCACTGCTCAGGTGTCTGGGTCACCGACAATCCTGCTGGGATGTTGCTGAACGACTCACTCTGAAGAATTAAATCCAGCACTTGCTTGGTTGTGAACCATCATTTTTCCGTCTGACTTCATCTTTATCTGGTTCACCTTTGTGAATATGGATGTTCTTATGCTTGTCTTTTCACCGACAAATACACCCCATCTTTAATTTCTGTGTATTTATGGACACAAGTTGTGGGACTTTTATGTTTATAGCCATTTTGCATTGGTTCAGTGGAGCCTTAGAAATTACACAGAAGTATGAGTATACACATTGTAATTATATTTTCTTACAATATATGTTTTGGAAAGTGCAATATTTTATTTTGTGGTGAATTTAATATTTTATCGTGAAAATGTATTCAAATAAGCATATTAGCATATTTGCAATGTACTGCTGAAAATGTTTTTTTTTTCCACCAAGGAACACTTAAGATTTGCTTTTATGGTCTTGTTCTTCAAAGGTTTGCAAAGGTCTGTGCTTGATCCCATTTTCTTGGCCATTAAAAATGGCCTATATTTGTATTATGGATGTTACCTAGCATCTTATCCATAACAATTTATAACTTCCCTCTCATTCACCAATTCACATTCACACTCAGACTCCAAGAGAAAGCTACCATGCAAAGTGCTAGCCTGAGCTCCTATGGGATATTTGGAATTTAAAATCTTGCTGAAGCACATGTCAAAATGCAAACAGTGTCAATGATGGATAACTGGCTCTACCTCTTGAGCCATGGTACAACTCTCAAACCTACAAATTAAAGCAAATGTCCAGGAAACATGAAAAAGTATGGCACCAAGCTGGAAGAATCTCGTTTAGTCTGGCTGAATAGCCTTAAAATATTTAAGATGGCCCTCCGTAAATGCCAGAGCTGCCTATTACTCAACATTAATAGAGCACTTTGGCCAAGCTGAAGAAGAGTCACATTGATCTCAGTAGTAATGACTTCATGAACTTCTTTAATGATGAAATTCTAACTATCAGAGACAAAATTGATCAGCAGCTGTCCTTGACTGGCACCAATTTGCCTACAAATACAGGACCTTTACAAACAAATATAAAAGCAAATACATACCTAAGTTGTTTTTCTCCAATTGACCTTCCCGAACTAACTTCAACGACTTCGTCATCTAAAACATCAGCATGTCTCTTAGACCCCATCTCAACAGGGCTGCTCAAGGAAATCTTACCCTTAATTTGCACTTCTTGGTTGGACTAAATCAATCTGTCTTGACTAACAGGTTATGTTCTGCAGTCATTTAAAGTGGCTGGAATTAAACCTCTTCTGAAGAAACCTGCTCTTGATTCAGGTGTTTTAGCCAACTATAGACCGATATCTAACCTTCCCTTTCTCTCCCAAATCTTTGAAAAAAACAGTTACTAGTCAACTTTGTGACTTTCTACACAATAATAGTCTATTTGAAGATTTTCAGTCGGGTTCTGGAATGCATCATAGCACAGACTGCATTGGTGAAAGTGACTAATGACCTCCTTACTGCTTCGGACAAAGGACTTCTCTCTGTACTTGTTCTATTAGATCTTTGTGCTGCATTTGATACCATTGACCATCAGATAGTAATACAGATACTAGAACATTTAACTAGCATTAAAGGTACTGCAATACGCTGGTTTAAGTCCTGTTTATCAGATCGACTGCAGTTTGTACATGTTAACGATGTATCCTCTTTGCTTGCAAAAGTTACACACGGAGTCCCACAAGGTTATGTGCTTGGACCAATATTATTCACCCCCCCTCTCTCCCTATATGTATGTGTGTGTGTGTGTATATATATATATATATATATATATTCTTCCCTTAGGTAATACTGTTACAAAACACTCCATAAATTTTAATTGTTATGCAGATGATACCCAATTATACTTGTCAATGAAGCCCGATTACTCCAATCAGCTAACTAGACTTCAGCCGTGACATAAAGACCTGGATGACTTACAATTTTTTGTTACTAAATTCAGACAAAACTGCAGTTCTTTTTCTTGGCCCTAAACTCATTAGAGACAGACTATCTAATGGCATTGCTATTATGGATGGCATTGACTTGGCCTCCAGCATCACTGTAAGGAATCTGGGAGTTACATTTGATCAAAATGTCTTTTTACTCCCACATTAAACAATGCATAAAAATGAGTCCATGCATTTGTTACTTCCAGGCTGGATTACTGCAATTCCTGACTGTCAGGCTGCCCAAACAATTCTTTTAAGACTCTCCAATTGGTCCAGAACGCTGCTGCACGTGTTCTTACAAGAACCAGGAGAAGAGATCACATTTCTCCAGTCTTGGCTTCTCTGCACTGGCTGCCTATAAAATCCAGAATAGAATTCAAAATGCTTCTCCTTGCCTATAAAGCCCTTAATAGTCTGGCGCCCTCATATCTTAAGGAGCTAATTGAACCATATTACCCGACCAGAAGACTGCGCTCCCAGAATGCAGGCCTACTTGTGGTTCCTAGAATCTCTAAAAGTAGATTTGGAGGCAGAACCTTCAGTTATCAGGCTCCTCTCATGTGGAACCATCTTCCAGCGTTGGTCAGGGGGGCAGACACCCTCTCTACATTTAAGAGTAGGCCTAAACCTTCCCTTTTTGACACAGCTTATAGTTAAGGCTGGCTCAGGCTCGCCTTGGACCAACCCCTAGTCATGCTGCTATAGGTCTAGGCCACCGGGGGACCATGATGCACTGGGCCTCTCTCTTCCTCTCTCTCTCCTTTCCCATCGTCTTCCTCATCCATCCATAGGTCTAGGCTACTGGGGGACCATGTTGCACTGGGCCTCTCTCTCCTTTCCCATCCTCTTCCTCATCCTTTCCTGCATGTTACTAATTTAACTTCTTCCCTGGAGTTCTTTTCTTGTCTCACAGATATGGAGAACTTTATTTTTATCTTACTGTGAGGGGCGACACGGTGGTGCGGTGGTGAGCACTGGTGCCTCATAGCAAGAATGTTGCAGGTTTGATCTTTCTATGTGGAGTTTGCATGCTCTCCCCGTGTCTGCGTGGGTTCTCTCCGGGTACTCCGGCTTCCTCCCACCTCCGAAAGCATGCTGAGGTTAATTGGCTGCTGTAAATTGCCTATAGGTGTGCATGCGAGTGGTTGTCTGTCCTTCATGTGGCCCTGCGATGAGCTGGCGACTCGTCCAGGGTGAACCCCGCCGTTCGCCCATTGCCAGCTGGGATCGGCTCCAGCACGACCGCGACCCATAACCAGAATGATGAGCTGTTACTGTGCATTTCCTTTCCCCATCCCCCAACCCTCCTCTCTCTCTCTCTCTCTCCATCTCTCTCTCTATC
>CAAKHG010043274.1:0-11131 GCA_901007715.1 Dactylopterus volitans
GTGAGGAAGGACTTGTTTACATTTAGGATTCCAGTCAGCAGTGAAAGATGACCTGTCCTAATGTACCCGCTTTCCTCCCCAAACTGTCCCCTCGTTCTCTCTCTCTTCACCGCCTCCCACCCCACACACACACACACACACACACTCACACAAACACACACACACACTGTACTTTATCAGCAGAATGAAAGTGCTTTCTGGCGGTATTTGAATGAGACAGAAAAGAGCCCTATTCAGCCCCTCTGCTTTTATTAACACTGCGCGTCACTGAGGCGACATAAGCCTCCCCTCCCTCCCTCCCTCGCACAGGCACGCACACACACACACACGCACACACACAGGCAGAGGGAGGTCTCCTGCTCAGGTATGATGATGCCCCCTTCTCCTCTCCCTTTTCTCTCCCTCTCATCCCGCTTTCGTTAGCTCCTCCCTACTCGGGGGCTTTTGTTACCGCGCCCCCACCACCACCACGCACACACACACACACACACACACTCCAATTTTTTTTCACCGCCGCCGCCTCCCCTCTCTCTTTCACTCCCCTCTCTCCCTCCCTCTCTCTCTCTCCCTCTCTCTCTCCCTCTATGCTCTCGCTGAATGGAAATACGCACAGATGCGTAAAGAGGCGGTCAAACTCCACATATCCACCGGTGGCGGCGGCTGCATCGTGCGAGCGCGTCTCTCCGGACAAGAAGACCGAGCGGAGAGAGGAAAAAAAAAAAAAAAGAAGAAGAAGAAGGGGGGGACGAGCTACTGTGCTGGACAAGTGTTTGGGGGGCCTCTGAGCAGAAGTGACGAGCGCCGCCGCCGCCGCCGCCGCGGAGCGAGCGAGCGGGCGAGCGAGCGCGGGGACCTCGGCAGACCGGCCGGAGGACGCACCGAGCGCGGCGCGGCGAGGACGGCGGCGCGGCGGCGTCCCGGCTCGGATGCGTGGATGCTTCTTTCTTTTTCTTTTTTTTTTTGTTGGTTGGTTTTTTTCTCCTCTCCCTCTCTCTCTTTATCTCTCCCTCTCTCCTCTGCGCAGCTCTTTCCACCTCCCGAGCTGCGTGCGCTCCACGTCTGTGACGGTCCATAAATAGCAGCAGCCCGTCTAGAGGTTGCGCGAGGGAACGTCTGGAGAGGTTCATTTGCGCTCGCGTTTTTTTTTTCTTCCCCTTCTGCTTCTTCTTCTTCTTTTGCTTCTTCTTCTTCTTTTTTTATCCGCCAATGTCATGTTTGTGTCTCTGCCTCCGACCCGCATTCCGAGTCTCCAGCTTCGATGCCGTCTAGTCTGCCGGAGTCGCACTAATTAGCCGCTTGATTGACAGCTCGGTAATTGGATTTATTTCATATCCGCTCCTTGAAGTTGTGAAGCTCCTTAAGGCGCGGCGGGAGTGTTTTTTTCTTTTTTCTTTTTTTCTTCTTCTTCTCGGGCTCTATTTACGCAGAAAACAACATTAATAACGATACACCTGCTCTTGATTTTTTTTTTTTTACTTTATTTTTTTTTCTCTCCAGGTTTTATTCTCAGCCCTCGTCCAAGTTACCGCCGGAGCCTGTAAGGCCCCAAGAATGTAGGAGAGAGCAATATATGACAGACAGAAGAGAGAGGGGTTCTTCATTTAGAAACAAAAAAACAAAAACCCAACAACCTCCAACCCCTCTCACAGAATCTCTAATCAGTTTTTAAATCTTCTCTTTTATGTGACCTTCAGGCGCTCTGTCACTTGTTGTGGGAAGGTTGCAGAAAAAGTGCTGATACCAGGAGCATCGCCAGCCTGCTGCCAAAGGCACCGACATTGGCACAATTCCATGTGAAAGTGGGAACCGCGGTCTCTCCCCGATGACTCGAGGCCGCCGGCGTTTGCAGCCCGTGGGCAGGCAACAGGTGGCCCCCTCGGCTCGCTGGTGGAGGCGTTGACCACTCCCCTTTAACGGCCGCACATTCAAATTAACGCATTAATTAAAGGCGCCGTGGCGGGGCGCGAGGGAGAACCTGAATTTTACATCGTTTTATGTGTCGGCGGCGGTGGCGCAGGAGAACTGGAAGTCGCACTGTCATCTTTTTTTATTATTTTTTATTTTTTTAGATATTCCAGCAGTGGGGGAATAAAAGCGTGTTTCAGGTGGCCGCTGAGAAGACGCTCGAGCCTCAGATGTGGACACTCGCGGAGGGCCGGCCGCCTGGAAGCGTGCGACGAAGGCGGCGTGCTGACTTGAGACGCGTTTGCCAGTACTTGCAGATACTTGTTGCCGAGGAGGAGACGGTGCTGCGTCTGACGCAAAGCGTATAATTCACCAGGAATGTGGATGACATGCATGAATGTGCTTTATATTTTTCTTTTTCTTTTTTTTTTTTGGGATGAGCCCCGCCGCGATTGGAGAGGCTCCGACCGCCGTAACCTCACGTCCGGGGGAGAGAGAAGAGAAAGAAAAAAAAATCTACCGAGGGACTTCCTTGCGAGTGCGCCGTTCCAGCACCTGCGCGCGTCGCGCCGCATGAAATGTCAACAGGTCAAGAGCGTCTGTGATTGCCGGCTCGCCCGGATCTTCGCGGGCTGGGAGCTCGCAGGAAGCGCTTGGCGGTGGGGGAGGGGGGGGGTCGGAGTGGGCCCGCGTTCCGTGGCCACACCTCAACGCCAGGTGGCCTCGCTCGGCTTTGCGTCGCCTCCCTCTGACTCGCTCGCCCGCCGCCCCTCCCGTCCTCCGGGCCCCGTCAGGTGATCAGCCCTTGGCCCCGCTGTGACGCCGTGTCCCCAGTGCACCCAGTAACGCAGCACCGTCATTTCCAATCAGCTCTCTGTCCTCCTCCCTGGATGACGCCCTTTCGCCTGCTGTTATCCTGTTTTCCAGCTCTGCGACCCCTGCATGTGTGTGCGCGTGTGTGTGTGTGTGTGCCTGCCTGCTCTTAAAAATCCAGTCTTCCCAATGCCCAGTGCGCTGTATGGCTTTTTATTCCTATCTGACTGTACTGATGGTTCATATAGGGATGGAAGCCATGCACCGCGCTGGAAGCACACAGCGCACTGGACCATGGATCTTAACCCTGCCACCACCTCGCACGCACACATCATATGTATATATATTTATGTGCTCATAAATATATATACATATATATAAATGTAAGTCGAGTCTCACAGGAGGCAGTGAATGGATGCACATGTCCAAGAGACCGTGAAGAGCAAAACCTGTCACACGCTCAGAGATGTGGACGCACCTCTTGCATAAACATGCACTGATGTGTATGCATGCAGGGGTGTGTGTGCGTATGTATTGGTATGGCGAATGCATTAAAACACACCAACATGGCACTCACTCAGCACTACCCCTCCACCCTCCAGCCCCCCTTCCTCACCTCCCTCCTACCCACCTCAACCCCTCCTCCTCCCGGTCCCCTCGGGGCTTTACTGCAGCGAGTCGGTCTGAAGCTGTCTGACTGTATCAGCTGACAGACGGCTTCCTGAAGTGAAACACACACACGCGCGCGCGCGCGCACGCACACACACACACACATCTGCCACAGAATCCCCCAATAAGATTGATATGGATCAACCACGGCGCAGAATGGAAGTTCAATTGATTCGAAATGAACCGGCATCGATTCCGAGCGAGGAGGCAGAACTTGTTTTCGGAGGAATCACGCGGACCCGAAGCCGAATAACAAGATAAAGAAGTCATTAATCATGGTTGTTTACCCGCGTAGTTCTTGGAGTGCGGGCCGATATCGCGGCTCTGCGGCGGCGTGACTGACGCGGCGGAGGGAGAGCGCCGTAATAACGTTCTCAAACCCGATGCCAGTTTCGATTGTGAAGTCCTCCTGACACGCGTTGTTATTGAAGGTGAGCCGCTGTTGTGATGCTCCAGGAGAGGGGGACATGGAGCACGCTCGCAGCACCTTCATGATCAATCGGGGGGGCAGCTTTGATATGGAAAGAAGACATTTTGCTGCAAAACAAGATTTTTATTAACCCTTAAAGCAGCCGATATTGCTCTTTGGTTATTATTTGAGCATCAGAGGAGTCTTCCATGTGTCAGTGCGACCTTTAATCATGGCGGGGGGGGGCTCGGGGTGGGGGTCTTAAAATAGCTCCTCTGCGGCTAGTAAGCGCTCGTGTTCAGACCGGCCTAAAAAAAAAAAAACATACTTAAATCCGAAAACTTTAACTGCACCATCATTTATATTAAAAAAGCCAGTTTTCTTATGATTGTTTTTTCCCCCCCTATAAGCTATTCCATCCATGCGTCCCCTGACCCCCCACTGACACAACGTAAATAACAAATTACAAGAACGGATCAATATGCTTTCATTAATTATATCGTGCGACTTTTGCGAGGGTGAATCTGTCAGGGGAACGTGGCCTTAATGACTTTAATTCTTCAGATGAAATTACTGGTGGTTGTCTACTATCATTGAATTATATCGGTGTGAGTTACAAGTTACTCAGTTTCGTCTTTGTACTTTTCAAGACTCCGGAGATGTAACAATGAGGGGGGACTGCAAAACCGGAATGTAAATCAATAATAAAAGGAAAATTAAAGTGACATTAAGGGGAAACATGTATATATGCTTGGCTTAGCTCCTCAATACCAGCTGCCATTAATGATGAGGTGTTTTTTTCCAGCCCACCGTTTGCACTCACCGCAGCGATCACGTGACAAGAACGCCCCGAGTACGAAAAATAAAAACGTCCTTACTTATCACCCTCTGACAGTCCCGCGCTCACTCGACACGGGCGTCGCTTTCATTAAACCTCATGAGCGGAGTCCTTGTTTTACCGGAGCAAAAACTTGTCAAGAAAGACCTGAATATCAAGACCCCGTTGTTCAAGCTCAACGCGACACCTGTGACTCGTTCGGGGGCTGAGCCTCCCATCTACGCGGCTCAACATCGCCCCCCAGTGTCGGCAAGTGTCATTTCAGCGTTGTCGCGGTCACTCCCGCGCCAGTTTCAGAGCCTTGATGCACTTTTTTTTCCAAACTTTGAACCAAAAATTCAAAATGGTCGCCACTTGTGCCGCATTGACGGCTGCCCAACGTTGAAAACACTGCATTGTTTAAGTTCATATCTTTAAAGAGACAACTGACTTATAAGGAAACACTGGGGGGACCTTTTTTTTTTTTAAATCAGCCCAGAGGAGTTCACTTTCCCGTTCTTTATACCACTATTAAATATTTTTGTTTTTAAAGTATGTGATACACATTTCATCACGGCGCTGTAGAGAGACGCCACAAATGCAGTTGAGTCAATGCACAAATCTGAAATCACTGATGGAATTTTAAAAAAAAAAACCTGCAAATCAGGGATCCCTCTAAATGACCCACAATAAACTCCAAAAAAAAAACACCCCAAAAAAATTGGAGTTGTGTACATCATCAGGCTGCAGTGTCTCGCCTGGCTTCCAAAAAATGAAGGATCAATGATTCATTTCCATCAACGCCCGTCTGGTGTATTGGGCCTCAGGTTCTCATCCACATCAGAAATGGATGTTTTCATTTGCCAAACATCTTGGTAGGAACCTCCAGGTGAACCTGGTGCTGCTGGTAATGTCGTCGCATGAGTCATCCATGGCCCCAGAGAAGGGGTCACTTGTTGATGACACGCTGTCCCCCCCCAATGTGGAGAAAAAAAGTTGCTATATTTATGCTCTATGCTTTCATCTCTATACTCGAGGGCGAAACCAAGCATCAGAAGCAAATTTGTGTCTGAGGATCCTAAAACTTTGTGAGGGTGTGAGCGGGGTGGGGAGCATTGATCCTCGGCCGCCAGTGAACTTTAAGAGTGATGCAGTTACTTATCGTATCGTTTTGGGCAGCTCTATCGACGGTTTGCCAGCTCATGGTAATACGATGAATACGCAGCCGTCAGAGTGTTGAGCGCTAGGTGAGGTGTGTGTGTGTGTGTGTGTGTGTGCATGCGTGCGTGCGTGCGTGCGTGCGTGCGTGTGTGTGTGTGTGTGTGTGGAGGCAGGCTGGACGCACACACACACACACACGGAGATCAGCAGCAGAGCAGCAAGAGGTGAAGAATCCCTGTTTAATATAAACAACAAGGGATGACTCAGAGGAAACGCCTGGAAAACTCAATAACAAAAAAAAGACTCATGGTGCTTTTTCACTACATGATGCCGACTCTACTCGGATCTACTCTACTCTACTCTACCATACCCTACTCTATTCTACTCTACCCTATTTTACCCTACCTTACTCTACCCTACTCTACCCTACTCCACTCTACCCTACCCTACCCGGACCTACCCATCTCTACTCTACTCAACTCTACCATACTCTACTCTATTCCCGTCTACCCTACCTTACCCTACCCTACCCTAACCTACTCTACTCTAATCTAATGTAATATACCCTACCCTTTTCTACTTTACCCTAATCTAAACTACTCTAACCCTATAACCCTATCCTACCCTTTTCTACTCTACCGTACTCTACTCTACTCTACCATGCCCTACTCTATTCTAGTCTACCCTACCTTACCCTACCCTACCCTTCTCTACTCTACCCTACCCTATCCTACCCTTCTCTACTCTACTCTACCATACCCTACTCTATTCTCGTCTACCCTACCTTACCTTACCCTAACCTACCCTAACCTACTCTAGTCTAATCTAATCTAATCAAATCTATCCTTTTCTACTTTACCCTAATCTAAACTACCCTAACCCGAAACCTGCCCTACCCTTTTCTGCTCTACCATACTCTACTCTACTCTAATCTACCCAACTTTACCCTATCCTGCCCTTCTCCACTCTACCCTACTCTACTCTACTCTACTCTATTCTACTCTGCTCTACTGTACCCTACCTTACCCTACCCTACCCTACTCTTATCTAATCTACCCTAACCTACTATACTTCACTCTAATCTAATCTAATCCAATCTAATCTACCCTACCCTACCCTACACTACACTACACTACACTACACTACACTACCTTACCCTACCCTACCCTACCCTACTCTGCTCTACTCACCTAGCCATAGAAATTCACAGAGTGGCACAGAGAGAAACAAGAAGAAGAGGAGAGAAACAATGGATGATATCAATGGGGTTTGGTGGTCTGGATTACCCCCCAAGCGTGAGCTTTCTGGCTGCCATTTTTGAAATTAAAAAATGGAAAACAGGCCGGCTACAGTAGTTTACGCGGGCACGCCTTCACGTTAATGACGCAGTGACGGTTCTCTCTGACCAGTCAGAGGTCTGCAGTGTTTTCACGTCACCTTTTAGTTCCTCATAGTACCTGCTCGGTCTTTTTTTTGGAACCCCAGGAGAGCAGCTACTAAAACAGTAGTTCCGGGTACTTTATTCCTAATGGAAAACCGAAAAAGGGGCAATTAGAGTAGAGGAGAGCCGGCGCTATGTGGTGGAAAGGTGCCGTAGCAGGTTAACACTCACTGGCAACTCAAGGAAAACGCACTCCACCGAGGCACAAAGGATCTGATTAACGCTGACAAAGACGACGGGACTCAAGGACAAACCGAACTAACAGGGAACAGGTGGGCGGACATCAGCGCGGGCAGGGAGCTGATTGGCCGCGCAGACAAAAGGGAGCAGAGCAGAGCGGACAAGGATTGATTAACTACCCAGACACAAGTGAAAATAATAACCAGACGGGAAGTGACACAGCCAGACAGACACAATGGCAGAACGGAGCACAAACACAAAGAGTAGCTCTCTCGGGCCGCGAGAGTCCAACGAGAGCGCGTGTCATTTGGATCCGGTGATTTTAATCTAAAGAACAAATAATCTTTGGTCAAAAGCATCCAAGCTGGAACAAAAATGCTACGGTTTTGAAAAAAAAATGCACCTTCTGATCATCAGTTGTGCAGATTTTTTGAAAAATGATGTCAAATTTCTGAAGTTTGAGCCCAAACTAAAAATCAAATAAAAACAGCCCACTTTTTTTTTTTTTTTTTTGTAAATCTTCACAGACGTGGGGGGGTAAGTAGAGGGTTTTTTTTTTAGAAAAGCTAATGACTGGCTCGTGCGGCTTTGAGCATTAGCGGCGAAGGAGAATAAGGAGCGCCCGGCGTGGAGCAGCTTTTGGTTTGGAGTGTTCATCACCGAGCAAGAACATTAAAAGAGGGATTTTGAATATCAGATCAAATGTCACTTATTGCTGCAGAGGCGGTGAGGAGTTTTCTGGCCACTTTGGCGGGCCGCAGAATAACCCAGGCGATTCATTCGTCCGCGGCGGCGCAGCGGCAGCGCTAATCACAATTCAAGCAGTCAAAGCCAAGGCCAGCTCGACGGAGAATTCTCAAACATGAGGCGGCGCTCACAAAGCAGCGAGGTGAGGCGAGGCGGGCTTTTCTGTGGGTACCGGCACCCGGAGGGCGGCGAGGGAGCACGCCGCTCAGATGCGTCTCAGATAAGTCCTCCTTAGATGCTCCAGCATGACAGAATAATCCTCCATCGTGGGAAAACAAGCAGCTTTGCCTGCAGAAACGTGGGAGTTGTGGGACGAGACGTTAGCAGGAGTGCGGAGACTCCTGGAAAAGTAAAATAAGGAGGATGAGGCCGGCAAAATTCCACGTGCGCTCTGTCGGAAAAAGGCGTCACCGTCCAGGCCGCGGCGGCGCAGAGGTGGTCATTCGTTATATAAATAGAAGCATTCAAAACTATGTAGGCAAACAGCTTTTTTTCTCCAGGCTCTGTGCCAAGGTGCTCCACCAGGAACACGGCTTGGTTTTTGCCAGCTGGGTGGCTCTTCTGTGGTTTTGCCAAGGTAAGATCACAAACAATGAAACACCACAAAATTAAAAAAGAATTCATCATCATCATTTTGACACTATAATTGAATAGATTTTACATTATCGGCTCCTCCCTACCACAGAAGATTCACAAGCCGCACATGATTTACAGTGTACAGAAGTACACAACATTACGACCACTTCATGTTTACCACAGAGTTATAATGCAACAACCACGTGATAAATTTCATGTTGAATTTTTTTTTTTCAATCTATTTGAGAGGTGTCATGTGATTGCGATGACCAAAATATTAGGGACACCTTTCGGTATAGCCCAGTACAGTTCATCAGTATCACAAACTACAGTCCCCATAACTATCATTAAAATATGTAAACGCCTCTCTCAAACAGACTCGCCGAAAATACGACAAGATCTCCTCCTGACGGGAGGATTTATTGAGGGGCTGTCGCATTACGTTCTATGGTGAACATGCAGTGGTCATAATGTTATGGCTGATCGGTGTAAACGGCTGCTGCATTGATAACATGAGACTGTTTATTAGACTTGCAGTCAATAAGCAACCGGTAGAGGGCAGCAGCGCGTCGCTGCTGGATTTGCAGACAATGAGGAAGAAGAAGAAGAAGAAGATGACGACGACGACGACGAAGAAGCGGTAGTATGGTAGTAGCAGCAGAAGAAGAAGCGGGAGCGGATGTGACGTCAGAGCCTCGCCTCCCCCCCCGACGTCCGGAGCTTGCAGCCCGTCTTGTGTTATGAAAGCGCCGCACCGAAGGGTTGGATAACCCGCGCCCGCACACGCTCACGCACCGGCCTGCGCAGACCCGGACCCGGCGCGGAGATGCAGTAGAAGCGCGTGTCTGCAGGGGGGAAAGTCACCGAAGAGCCACAAGAAGAAGGAGAAGAGGAAGAAGAAGAGGAGGGAGACATGGCGAAGCGGAGAGAGAGCGAGCGCACGGATGCTGTCACAAAGAAGAAGCCGAAGCAGGTGGCGAAGAAGAAAGATGCGGGTAGGTTTCCTCTCTAAACTAAACTACACTAAACTACACGTGTTCTTTATAAGTGTATGAATTGCGGATAAACTCGACCAGCAGCCTCGGCAGCACATTTACCTTTTCTCCCATTTCGCCGTAAGAACTAATGCAACAGACCAAAATATTAGGGACCCCTCTTCAGTGTAACCCAGCACAGTTCAACAGCATCGCGAATTACAATCATCTCTCACACACATTCAACAGGAATTCAGCATAAAACTCCTCCCAATGAGAGAGTCTGTTGCAGGGCTGTTGCAGGATATTCTATGGTGAACATGCGGTGGTCATAATGTTATGGCTGATCGGTGTGTGTCTACAGCAGTTATGCTTTTATGTCCAAGTCCGCAAGGTTGAATGTCAGATAGCTGGTAAACTAGAGGCTGCGCTCGCGATGTCGTAGGTTTCCCAAAGCTCAGCCCTTGATTTTTTTTTTTTTTTTTGTTGCATGAGGGTTTGTTAGCAATGTAGATGCACCGCGTCATCAGAGGAAAGAAAAACAAAAAGCAACCTTTGCTGTTCCCTGTGATGAAATCTTGTCCTTTTTGATTACCCCCAATGCTTTGTTGCTCGACCCTGCATCATCGTGGTTTAAAGTTTTTAGAATTGCCAGAGAAGTATTCAAATTATCATCAGTTTTGTACACAAACTGGCCATTAGTCAAACCACATCCTGTCCATCTGCCCCCCCAGGAAGTGACATCTCAGATGAGGAGGAGGAGAAGATCAGGAGGAAGGTCAAGCCCAAGCCTCGTCCCTCCAGGAAGCCAGCAGCAGGCCAAACCTGCTCCACCAAATCCACCAGATCCACCAAATCCACCGCTGCTGTCAGAGCCAGTAAATACTTCCAGTCACCAGTGAAGGAGGAGGAGCCCGACAGCGAGGAAGACTTCGACATGACGACGTCGGTGGCGCTCGCTGTGACGGTGGACGCCGAGAAGCCGGAGAAGAAGGAGGCGGAGGCGCCGGAGGACAGCGAGGATGACTTTGACATGGCGATGTCGGCGGCGCCTGCAGTTAGGGCGCACGCCAAGAAACCGCAGAAGGAGGAAGAGGAGGAGATGGAGGAGATGGAGGAGATGGAGGAGGACAGCGAAGAGGAGGATGAGGATGACTGGGAGGAGGTGGAAGGTAAGTGAAAGGTAGCTCCTGTATAGCATCAGCCTGGTGTGTGATATTAAATCATAGTACAGTGTTTTTCACCTTATATTTGTGTGTGTGTGTGTGTGTGTGTGTGTGTGTGTGTGTGTGTGTGTGTGTGTGTGTGTGTTTATTAGAGCTGGCTGAGCCTCTGGGCCCAGTTGAGGCCCCAGAACCAGTCCTGCCCTCTCAGGCAGTAGAGATAGAGATTGAGACTCCCGAGGTCAGGAGGAAGTAAGTGAATATGTGTTACCGTGT
>CAAKHG010043276.1:0-10129 GCA_901007715.1 Dactylopterus volitans
ATGATTTATTCATAATGTGGTATCTTCTAATTGTCATTATTCTACATTAAACGGGTGTGTGTGTGTGTGTGTGAGGTGTGGCCTGAGGCTGACCAGTGTGATGCAGGGGAAGGGGAACACAGGTGTAATCCTTTGTTCACAGCTGAGTCGCAGGATGCTCAGATGGCCAGTCAAATTGCTAATGACAGACTAAACACACTGAATTGCAACAATATACATTAGCAGGGTGAAAAAGTTCTATGCTTGGTCAAATGTCGACGAAGCAAACTGACTAGGTACATTACCACATCCCATGTATGAGAAAGATGCCGTTTATGTGCTGGGTTGCAGGTCTGTAGTTTGATGCTGTTTGGTTGATTGCAAAGTCCAGTTATTGCAATGTTCAGTTGGGTTGCCTTTGCCCAGTGAGAAGGCGATGAAGTCCTGGCCTTGGTTGGAGTCTTGTCTCATCTGGAGGAGTTAGTCCAGGCTAACTCGGTAGCTCTTTGGCCAGTGTGTGGTGCCAGTGGTGCCCTTTGGCAAGCACTCCCGTCGCTTCCAAGACTTGGTCCAGTGGAGGCCTCTGCTTCGTGCAGGCCTCATGGAGGGGAAGAAGCAGCAGCAGCAGCTTAGGACCTGCTGGACAGCTGCAGAGCTGATGAGATAAGAGAGCAGAGCAGGAGAGAATGACCCAAGAAATGTTTGTCATTATATATGTCCTGGTGACCTCAGGGGTTGTGGCCATAAAATAGCCAATCGAAGTTCAAGTTGGGGGTTTTCACACCCAACTGTAAAAATCTGACGAATTATGGGAGAATGAGTTCGATGTCTCTCCTTTGTCTGGAGCAAAGAAAGCATTGCAGTCCTGTCCTCCATTTTGTGTGGACAAGGGCACAACAGTGTTGTTTATTTCTTCATGGACATGAGTTGTTCTCCCAGCTAAGTCCTTAACTGAGGAGTTAGTTGTTTTTTCCTTATTGACTTTTAGTTGATTAGCTAAGAATCTGCTAGATTTGTTGCTATGTTCAAAATTTTCCATGCAAAGTCTTTGTAGCTGCAACTGGATCTTTTTAATGAACCAAGACACTTAATTCAAGTTTAAATTTTCTGTGAGCGGTCAGTATGTGCTCTCCCTGAGAAGCAGCATGAGCATCCGCCAACATTTTAATTTTCTGTTCCAATTCTACTTTGAGTATGACAAGTAGGAGATGACTTTACCTTGCATGACTGCTTTCCTGTTTGCCAAAAACACATGGTAAGATTTCTGGCAGGTCATTAATTTACGGAAAGTCCAAAAACATTTGTCCACTCTCTTTCAAAATATTTAATAAAGTCTGGATCCTTATGTAATCTCATCTCATCTCATCTCATCTCATCTCATCTCATCTCATCTCATCTCATCTCATCTCATCGTCTTCTGCTTATGGGTCGCAGTCGTGCTGGAGCCAATCTCAGCTGACAACAGACGAACGGCGGGGTACACCCTGGACGAGTCGCCAGCTCATCGCAGTGCCACATGAAGGACAGACAACCACTCACACCTATGGACAATTTTAGAGTAGCCAATTGACCTCAGCATGCTTTTGGAGGTGGAAGGAAGCTGGAATACCCAGAGAGAACCCACGCAGACACAGGGAGAGCATGCAAACTCCACATAGGCCAGGAATTGAACCTGCAACCTTCTTGCTATGAGGCAACAGTGCTAACCACCGCACCACTGTGTCGCCCCCCTTTAGTAATGATGTAATAAATCTCCTTTGAATAATAAGTGATTTTTTTTTTTTTTATAATCACAGAGTGACTAATGCATGGTCACTGATAGTGATGGGCTAGATTTGGGTGTTGTCATGATTGAGCTGCTGGTTAAAAAGTAGTCCAAATGTGAATAAGAGTGGTGGACTAGTGAGAAGTAGGTGTATTCTTTAAGAGTGCGGTGGTAGGAGCAGCAAGCATCGCAGAGACCAAAATCACTCATGTACTCTTTGAGTATGTCTATTGATGGTCAGCTATAGTACTGAGCCTATCTAGGTCTGAGGGGGGCGGGTTGTCAATGTTTGTGCCATACATGTTGGCAAAACATAAATTTGCATTGTGTATCGATACATGAATTATTATAAATTTTGCCTTCTGGGTCTATAGTTGAGCTAACATCAGTGAGATTTATTTTCCTATTTATCAAAATGCAGGTTTTCATTCCGACCAAGCAGGAGAACACCTGATACAGCAAATTAGCTGAGTGAAGATAGCTGATTGGCAGGAGCAGGAACACTGCTGATTCCACTCAACCAATCAGCCGTCTTTACTTTGCTGTGTCAGGCGTGCTCCTGCTTGGTTGGAATGAAAACCTGCACCCACAAGGCCCTTTCATGGACCAGTTTGACACTTCTGGACCAGAACAATACACTCCCAGAATGCGGGCTTACTTGTGGTTCCTGGAATCCACAAGCATGATGCACTGGGCCCCTCTTTTCCTCTCTCTCTCCTTTCCCATCCTCTTCCTCATTCATTCCTGCATGTTACTAATTTAACTTCTTCCCTGTAGTTGTTTTCTTGTCTTGCAGAGATGGAGACCTTTATTGCTATCACAGATATCCACTAATGCTAATATTACTTTATTATCTTTCTCTAATATTATCTTTCTCTCTCTCTCTTTCTATCTCTCTCTCTCTCTTTCTCAACCCAACCGCTCAAAGCAGATGGCCGCCCACCTCGAGCCAGGCTCTGTTCAAGGTTTCTGCCCATTAAAGGGGAGTTTTTCCTTGCCACTGTTGCCAAATGCTTGCTCAAGGGGGATTTGTTGGGTCTCTGTAAATTAAAGAGTACGGTCTCAACCTGCTTTTCTAATAAAGTGTCATGAGATAACTTTTTTGTGATTAGGCGCTATATGAATAAAATTGATTTGAAATTAGATTTGCGTGGTAGAAATGGGCTTATGTGTGATTAAGCACATGCATAGGGCCCTCAAGCCACAAGGGGGGCCGAAAGCTGCATGTTCAGCCACGTGTAAAGAGAATTAAAGTTACCCGTATTTATATGTAACTATTTCATACGTTTTTATTAAATCCCGGGAAGTATTGACAGCAACTCATCATTCCCGTATCCCATGGGTGAGGATATTAATAGTAAATGGCGTTATGGCATCCAAAAAAATCATCCTAGGGGATGGAAAAATGCAAGAAGTAGGAAGTAGAGTATGAAAGACGCTAAAAGAAAAAAGGTAACATTTTTTTTTGCGATGTGAGGGAGGTATAATGTTGAGTTTTTTAGCGAGTTTGTTATATGTGCTGCTAGCTAGCTCAGCTCGCCTCAGATGAATGTTAGTTAGCTGGCTAGGATTGTACGCTCATGCTTCATGAAAGTTGGCTAAAATAAACTGAGCATACATGTTGAATGACATGTGAATGCACTGTGCTGTCCTGCCAGACTGACTGACTGACTAAAGTGAGTGACACCAGATATGTTATGTCATTTTATAGCAGGGACGGAGGGTGTGATGTTGTTTTGCAGATATCTGCTGTCATCATCCAGTGAAGTTGTCTCTCTAATGTTAACATGACTTTAGGACTAATTATGATGAACTTATTTTGTGTGTATTTCTAATTCGAGGTGTATTACTTCTTTATAAGTAACACTATTTTTTTAAGTGACTAACTCAACTGAGTGACTTGCACTGTCCTCCTCTGCCACATTTATCAGAATATTCGATATAACAATAGTTTGCTAATTTGAAAACCAGCTAGATACAAGTTGTCCACTTTTTAATGCCCTGTGAAATATACTGTACACAGATTTCCTACAATATCACAAGTGCGCATCACTCATTAATCTTTGTTTTCTTACTTTAACAAGTACAATGTGTTAATCAATGCAGAAACGTCTTAAAAGCTTGGGTACCCGCTTTAAAGGGACTCTGTACATAACAATGTTAAATATTAGAACAGATTATGAATTTCTGCATTAGTGCAATTACAAAAAAGGAAATATGTGCTTATGATCATTTTCGCTTAGTAAGCAACACCTGATTTTTTTTCGGAACTTCCTGACCAGGAAGCCCCAGGACCTTCAAGTTCCGAAGGACCTTTTCCCAAACAGAAACTCCCCAGGACCTTCACATTCTTCAGGACATCCTCTTGACCAGGAAATACTTCATACAGACAGCTCCTGCACAGCAAGCATCATTAAGACTTCATCAAACAGTACTGAAGTTTTACACATTCTGACACAGGGAAACCCAAGAGGAAAAACATAAAGGGGATACCTTGAGGTGAAGATGTTCTCATAGACATCATTTGTATGTCAGTGTGTCAGTTGGTAATGTGTAATGTGATGCATCACAACCTGGAGAAAATTGACTCTGCAACTTCCCTCAGCTTTATGAACCTTTCCAGAGATTTAGCTCATTGTTTTAGCTCTTTCTCTTTCTTTGGAATTTTTTTCCACTCACATCATTTTCAGCTCCAAAATGTCACTGTAGTCAACCTCCTAAGCACAGCAAAGAGATAACTAGCTGGTAGACACAGTGGAACATTTAAAAGCTGAACAGCCAGATATTTCCCTCAGGATTTTGTTGACACCAAACATAGAGCTGAAAGAGTGTGACAATTAGTGACTGCCAGCAAGCATAAAATTAAAGATAATGTTTTGAAACTACTGGATGTAAATAAAAAACTGTTTGCTAACACGTTAAGGTCTTAATAAGCTTTTGTGTATACAATTTTGTGTATATGATTTCTTTTTGATGCCCCAAAGTGGCCAAAACAATCATTATTGCATGTCTGAGGCCCTGCGAGATTATTTTCACATTTTCATTTAAATGTTGAAGTTAAATGTAGGGTGAGTAGTTGATACCATCCTGTTTTCATCTCAGCTCATCAAATTCCAATTCTTTGATACAGTCCTTTTGTGTGTGATACAGATGAGTAAGGCCCTCTTGTGTTTCTGTATGAGAAGTCCCATGTTGTGCATAAACTTTAATGTAAAATTTTGGTGTTGGTGTGAAACACAGTGACCAAAATCCCCAGCCTCACACAGACTAAAAAGGACACCGTGCGTAGGTTTAAGACAAAAGGGGACATGACGAACTGGGAGCGATATAATTTGACTGGGATTAGAATGGGTTCTTATACTTCAGAATAGTGTTTTTGACTAAGTCTTTTATGACTTCGGTGACATTTTCTTTTCTTTTTTTAATTATTTGAGTAAAATAGATCCCATCACAATGTTAACCATTTGTTACATTGTTGGCTATGGACACCTGAGTTCAAATAACATCTGCCTTAATCAAATCACCACAATCAAATGAACACTTGGAATACTTTTGATCAGGTAGTGTTTTTATCGAACAGCAGTCAAGCTGGAAAAATATGCATAGCAGTGAAGAAACAGAGGAATTAGAGGAAAAGGGGGAAAGGGAAGGGTGAAAGTATAGATGCATAATAGAGAGATAGAGAAAGACAGAGAAAGAAAGATGTAAGTGGGCTCTGCGGAAGCCCCTGTCGGTGGCAGCCTGTCTCTGATTCCCATTCATTGTTAAGATGGATGAGATCCCAGCCGAACTGAGAGCAGATCACTGCATTTCTTTTTCTCTCTCGCTCCTTTTTTTTTTTTTTTTTGGATAGGTGGGCATTATTCAAAACAGAGCTTATTTTTGGTGGCCATTATGCATGCACACCTGATCAGCATGTCAGCCTGGCCTCCCTGTATTGCATGATGGAACGGCCCAATTTACCTCTTTCTCCTGCCTTGCATAAAGGCACACTGAGCACACACAAGCAGGCACCCACTATGCTGTATAGCACACATGCTGGAGAGTGAAGATGGGTGTAAGGTAGCATGATCATACACTGATGCTGACACAAAGGCATGTTGTTGTTGCATGTCGTTGCTGCTGTTAATCTGAAAAGCGTGTATATAAGTGGTTGCTTACTTATACCAAAATTTTGAAAATGAAACCTGCCGCAGATGCACACATTCACAGACTCATAACTGAAATAATTAGTCAGAAAACTCTTTCTCCCTCTTTTTCTGAGTGGCAGAATGAGTAGAGTGTGGAGTGACAACACTGAGCTTCAGTGTGAGTGATTTCCTTCTTTCAGTCTGTTCCAATGGTTGTTTGTAAGGTGTTTATTGACTATTACACATGTGAAGTTGGGCTGGTAATGAGGCTACCAGTCTTTTTCGTTCACAAAGCCCATCATGAAGGATGGTGCAGACTTTGAGAAGCTCACATACTGACAAAGCAGTCAAACTTTTGCCAGCAGTGAATTGTGCAGTCCAGTTTTACTATTGGAGAGGTGGTGGGCTGCAGCAGTGTGAAGTTTGCCCTCTGCATAAATGGAGCATGTTATGTTCTCAGTCTCGAATGGATCAACTGTAGCAAGGAGACTGAAGACGATTAAGCCGTTGAAAAATGCCTTTAATACAGCATAGTTAGCTGCCACAAAAAGGAAACAAAAATACAACCTGGTATGAGGAAAAGACCACCCAAGGCAGTGGTGGCAAGAGGCTCGCTGGCCAACACAACAAGAGGCAGGAGAATCTCCAAGCTGGAACACTGTAGATAAAACAATGGAGTGAGCTAGATACGATCATGAACAAGAAAGAATATTCTGGCAACATAGTAGAGTCTGACCTGTTTTTTTGAGAAGAGGTGGATGAGATGTGGATCAGAATCAGGGGCGCCTAGGCTGCGGACTATAACAGCCACACCCCCTGCCACACAGGCTGCAAAATCAGAGAAGGGGAAAGCAGAGCACAGAAAAAAAAAAAACAAAGCAAACACTAAACACAAAACCCAGATCACGACAGTAACCCATAACCAATGGACACCCTTTGTTGTCCTAATGGGTTTATCAGGAAACCATCTATACACGTCTCAACGATTGTGAATTCAAAATAAGGGATTTAGACACCCACAAGTGCCCAAGGGCAGTACCCTTCCCAGAGGACGAAGTTTTAATAGCCCTGGCCCCGCCTGGACATCAAGCAGGTGACAAATTATGTAGGCTGGTTTAACATCTATGGTCTGGGGGGTTGGAGGGAGGGAGAGAAGCCACAGCTGGCATCAAGAAAGAAACATGAAATGTGGGAGTGCTGTGGGGAGCTTAAGATGGGTGACTCTAGGAATGATTATGTGGTGTTTGTGTATGAGCCCATGCACCTTGGAGTCATCTTGCAGTAAACCGTCCAGACAGGGGGGCCAGACTTGTTGGCCCAGCCTCTAATCTCTAGCCAGGGTATAGTATTGGTATGTGAGGCCACAGTTCCAGGCAGCAGTCTTCTCCAGAGCTGCCCTGACTTCCTGCCAAACTTGGCCGTCTCGGTGGAATTGGGCCTAGAAGTTCTCTTTCGGACTAGTTGATACAATCCCTTGGCTAGTTCGTTTACCCAAAATGTAAGAGGGGAGTACCAGCAAGGCTTCCCAGTGGGAACTTAGGTGCTGTGTGTGGGGTGGGGCCCAGAGCTGGGGGGATGGAGTGCCTCCCCTTTCCTCCCCCTGTTACCAGCTCGGCATCTGCTATCTCTATCCCCACCCCCTACAGGCCCTTGCCCTCTGGGCGAGGGGGTTCTCTAGATGTAAGTGAACCGTGGAGCCATTTATGTTTGCCTGTCTGGTATCCACTGTTGCTGCTAGACACTTCAGCACCTAATTGTGTCGCCAGGTGTAACGGCCTTGTGTCAGGCTTGTCTTGCAGCCCACCAGAATATGCTTCAGGTTTGCTGGAGATTAGCAGAGGGAACATAAAGTCTTCTCCATACAATTGTTTGAGGTTACTGCGAGATGGTAGAACATCTTATGTAGCTCAAAGGATTAAGCTGGTCTGAAATTCTTCTATGCCCGACAGCTCTTTCCAGGAGTACTTCATTGGTCGCCTAATTCGCTCAGTGTCATCTCCTGCCGTACTTTGGCACACTTAAACTCCTCTGCCAGCCTTGACACCGGAAGCTCCAGAATTCCTTTTCCATACAAACCTATCTTTCTAAAGCAACTGGGGAGACCCAGCCACTTTTTGACAGATGAGCTGACCAACCTCTCCAGTTTATTAACCTTTCAGATGAGGACATCATAAATGTTAGAGGCCACATCGGCCTCGGTAGCAGCCCAAACTGAAGGCACCAGAGATTCAGCGCACCAGGGAGCAAGGACTTGTTGATGCTTTCAGTGGTATCCTTCCTAAGCTGGTCTACCTGATCTGTCAAGCAAGTCAAGTGAATTTCATTGATAGAGTGTCAAATCACAACAAAAGTTATCTCATGACACTTTACAAAAACAGCAGGTTGAGACCGTACTCTTTAATTTACAGAGACCCAACAATTCCCCCATGAGCAAGCACTTGGCGATGAAGGAAAGGAAAAACTCCCCTTTAGAGGGCAGAAACCTTGAACAGAGCCTAGCTCAAGGTGGACAGCCATCTGCCTTGAATGGTCGGGTTTTCAGAGAGACAGAGAGAGAGAGGGAGCGAGAGCGAAAGAGAGACAAAGAGAAAGGAGGGATGGGCGATGGGGGATACAGAAATGCACAATAACATCAACTAAAGTAATATTAACATTAGTGGAGGTCCATGATAGCAATAAAGGTCTCCGTCTCTGCAAGACAAGAAAACAACTGTAGGGAAGAATTAAGTGAGGAATGGATGAGGAAGAGGATGGGAAAGGAGAGAGAGAATAAGAGAGGGGCCCAGTGCATCATGGTCCCCGGCAGCCTAGACCTATGGCAGCATAACAAGGGGCTGGTCTAAGGCGAGCTTGAGTCAGCCCTAACTATACGCTTTGTCATAAAGGAAAGTTTTAAGCCAACTCTCAAATGTAGAGAGGGTGTCTGCCCCCATGAGCTGGAAGATGGTTTCACAGGAGAGGAGCCTGATAGCTAAAGATTCTGCCTCAAATTATACTGGAGATTCTAGGAACTACAAGTAAGCCTGCATTCTGGGAACGCAGCGTTATGGTCGGGGTCTATTAGCTTCTTAAGATATGACGGTGTCAGACCATTAATGGCTTTATAGGTAAGGAGAAGGATTTTTAATTCTGTATCCTTGAGGGTGGCATCATACCAGCGTCCAAGACTCTCAACTTGCTTTTCTGTCACTGATGGTATGGGTTCTTTGCCAACGTAGAAACGCTGTTCCGACAAATTACTGATATGGCTGACTGATATGCTCCTCGATTTTCTTGGCTAATTTTTGATAATGAATGATCAGCATAAAGTACGCTGATCAATAATTACTGATAACCAAATTTAGCTCCTACCATGCACAACAAAATGGTGCCTCGTGTGAGGTAGAGTACTGTTGGCAATTTTGCAATGTTGTGCAATATTAAGATTCAGCAGTGTATACACAACACCAGATTTAAGCTGTTGTCCTCCCACCACCCACTGAGTGCTGAGTAAGTGGATGATGACCTCCATAGCCATACTAAGGGCTAATGGAGTGATGGTGCATCCTGCCATGATCCCCATGTCCTGGAAGTAGGATTTGACGAGGGAGATGATAGCCCCTGGGAAGCTGAAGTAGTTGAAAGCAGCCCAAAGGAGGCTGTGAGGAACCGATCCAAAGGCTGTGAGGAACCGATCCAAAGGCATTGGCGAGGTCCTAAAAACACAACATGAAGCTCTCCTCCTTCCCTCTTGGTGTTTTGAATTTGATGCCATATCATGTTAGTGTGCTCCAAGACTCCAGAAAACCCTGGATTCTGATTTTTTTTTTTTTTTCGGTGAGCTTTGAGATCTTTCCTTAATGTTGTGAGTGAAAAGACTCCTCACAAACTTGGAAATGGATTTTCGAAAAAGCTTGGTCTTGTCTTCTCCTTCTTCTTACGCCGCCTTCTCAGATTCTCAGCTCTCCTCAACACTGCCATGTAGCCTTTGATTTCATCCTGCAGCAGGTTTATTTCCTCCTCCTCCTCCAAGGTTTTTCTCCACTGTTTCTTCAGCTGTCTTCTCTCCTTGACCAGTTGCTCTATCTCCTGGTTGTCTTCTTCCTCTTCTCTGCCTTTCCACAGCACCATTGTTGTAAATCAGCTCTCCCATTGTCTCCAGCTTCTTTACTGCAGTTCTCTCTCGTAACCGAGGGTGGTTTTCCCATGCCTGCTTCAGCATCAAAGCGATACTTTGACATCATTATCAGAGGCACATCAAATCATGAAGCATCAC
>CAAKHG010043278.1:0-10495 GCA_901007715.1 Dactylopterus volitans
TCTCATAACTGCTTTTTATATGTCTGCTCACGTCTTCCCTCTCTGTCCCCAGGCTGACCAGTGCACTGGCCTTCAGGGCTTCCTGGTGTTCCACAGCTTCGGAGGTGGCACCGGCTCTGGTTTCACCTCCCTGCTGATGGAGCGTCTGTCTGTAGACTACGGCAAGAAGTCCAAGCTGGAGTTCTCCATCTACCCAGCTCCTCAGGTGTCCACTGCCGTGGTGGAGCCCTACAACTCCATCCTGACCACCCACACCACCCTCGAGCACTCTGACTGCGCCTTCATGGTAGATAACGAGGCCATCTACGATATCTGCCGCAGGAACCTCGATATCGAGCGTCCTACCTACACTAACCTGAACAGGCTGATCGGTCAGATCGTGTCCTCCATCACTGCCTCCCTCCGTTTCGATGGTGCCCTCAATGTTGATCTGACAGAGTTCCAGACCAACTTGGTGCCATATCCCCGTATCCACTTCCCCCTGGCCACCTATGCCCCCGTCATCTCTGCTGAGAAAGCCTACCATGAGCAGCTCTCGGTGGCTGAGATCACCAACGCCTGCTTTGAACCAGCCAATCAGATGGTCAAATGCGACCCTCGCCACGGCAAGTACATGGCCTGCTGCCTCTTGTACCGTGGCGACGTGGTGCCCAAAGATGTCAACGCCGCCATTGCCACCATCAAAACCAAGCGCACCATCCAGTTTGTGGACTGGTGTCCCACTGGTTTCAAGGTGGGCATCAACTACCAGCCGCCCACCGTGGTTCCCGGTGGAGACCTGGCCAAGGTCCAGAGGGCTGTGTGCATGCTGAGCAACACCACTGCCATCGCAGAGGCCTGGGCTCGGCTTGACCACAAGTTTGATCTGATGTACGCGAAGCGTGCCTTTGTTCACTGGTATGTGGGTGAGGGTATGGAGGAGGGAGAGTTCTCTGAGGCCAGAGAGGACATGGCAGCTCTGGAGAAGGATTATGAGGAGGTGGGCGTCGACTCCATTGAGGGCGAGGGAGAGGAGGAAGGAGAGGAATACTGAGGAGACGTGGAAGGCGCTAGATAAACGGGAAACAAATTATTTAATTTGTGCTTTAATACATTCCTAACAACTGTTCTGTCTGATAATAACCAGTTTTCAGAAAAACCCTTAAAATTGTCAATTTGGATGTGAAAGCTCCTGTGATATGATGATCAGAGAGGACTTAAGCAGATTGTAGTTTGGAGTTTTACAGCTCGAGGGTGAAGAGCACGTAAAAAGGGACATAAAGGCATTCGACGGCAAACCTTTGCTTCAGATCTGTTATAGACATTCCAAAACACTGTCTGTCAAATCACGTTTGGCTATATTCTGCCTAAGAAATCGACCAGTTGTCAGTTTGACTATTAAATAAATTTTCCTGTGACATGTGACGTTGTCTTCTCTTTGCGCGATTTGGACATTTTTGTGGCCGCTTGGATGAAACAGCTGACGATGAAAGGAAACAGGTAATGTTAAGATTGCAAGAGTAGTTGAATGTTTTTAAGAAATTACTGTTTATGAAGTCATCTGGTGACACACTGATTGGTTCACATTTGAAATTTTTCTTCCTTTCATAAGGGAACTATGTTCTCCCCGGACAATGTGATTGCAGTTTTTGTTTAAATGCTTGACACGTATTGGCCAAAAGTTCTAATGGAGATTCATGGTAGATGTTGGAAAGAAGAAGAAAAGTGTCAATATACAAATGAATTAGGGTTGCTGAAGTGGCATTATATGTAGGCCTATATGAAAAAGTCAATCAGAATAATGCATCAATTTAAGCCTCCTTTTATGTGAAATAAGCACTGATTCTTTTAGGTTCCTTATTGGCTGCCTTAAAGATGCCGCGTCTAAGGCTTGTTTATATTTATGTGACATTCTAACCAAGTAGAGAAAAGCACCGGCGTACCAACGGCTCTTGGGGCCCCCAATTCAGATGACAGAAAAACTGATTCTGGTTAGCAGGAGCAGACTTTACAGGTCCTAATGTGATCAGACAATCGGCGACTAATTAAAATGTAAGGCAAAAAACACCTAATTTAGTCTTAAAGGGAGGCAGATGACTTGTTGAATCGGCAGCAATAACATTTTATATGCAAATCTGTGTTCCAGTCAGGAATGGCTCCATCTTTTAACATTCTTGCTGCTGATCCATCTTTCAAATTCACATAGAAAATCGTTGTGTGTGTGTTGTAGCATGGACCCAACCTTTACCCGCTGTGTTTCGTCTGAGCTTGCCGCTCTACCTATTCTAGTCACTCGGGGGCGATATTGTTCAACAGATTCCTGGTGAACTGCGAGGCCACATTAAAGCAGCACAATGTTAGTTTTAACCTCAATGAGGTACCCAAGTTAGATTGTTCGATATATTTTGCGGCTTCCTGTCTTTCAGTAAACCCTTCGCGGTGGAATATTAATGAGGCCGTGAGTTCTGCATTTTGGTGTGGAAGAAGAGCCCGACAAGAGCCAAGGCTCGACTCTGGGCCGGTTTAAAATAGGGTGTGGTATTCACAGTGACCCCTGGGGACAGGGGGGCGCCTCAAGCTGGCAGACAGGTGGTGTTTAAAAATACTCGCATTTGGTAAACTGGATTTCTTCTGGGTGACAATGATGCAGTAAAAGGCAAAGTTAAAAAAAAAATTGCAATTTATGGGGGCGGTTGGGCAGGAGGGAGGGGGGGTCGAATGCACACAAGAAAGTCTTACTCTGGTTCACCTAGAAACTACATCCGCAGGCGTTGTGGAAGTTTTTATTTGAATCGCATCATTGTAATTTTGACCAGGTTCTCCAAATAAAGTCGTTTTCCTTAGTTTCGTTAAATGCGCAGAAATAAACAGAAAAATGGCTTCTGTGTCACATTTACCTATATCAATACTCTTTCATTGCACAAGCTCATCTGCTACTGTACCTGTTTTTAATAAACGCAATGGTAGATCAAGGATAGGCTACTGAATACAATGTATTTTCCAAAATGAGAGATCACAGGAAATATAATGAAAACATAACATTTGAAGATTTCTGCAGCGTTTCACCTTATTTTCCACGAGCACGAATGACAACCAGTGTGTGTTTGCTTACATGTAAAGGAAAAAGATTTTTTTTTTTTCAACAAAACAACTATTAATGGGTAAAACAACAACTTCTCAATGTAAGACACAGAGTTAAAAACCATTCTGCACTCTTCTCGCGACCATGAGGTAACCTGACTTGACTGCTTGGAGAAATAAGCAAATGTAGGGTTGCATAGTTCTGTGGAAAAAAAAAAAAAAAAAAATCTGACAACAGTGTATTTTGAATGCTGAAAAGTTGTGCACGTCAGAAAAGTACAAAACCACAGACGCACACACACACACACACAAAGTGCCCTCATGCATACAAAAGTCAAACTAATTTTTGGCTTGGAAGAACAACAGAATATAATGTGGTGGGACAGTGTGGGCTTTTTTTTTTTTGTTCTCTTCCCCAATTAAACATGAGACCGTGAACGCGACACGTCACCACAACCTCCCCTGATGCCGCTGCTGCTACTCCATGAATTTAGATATGCTGACTGAGCAGCCCCCCACCCCTCCACCCCACACCCCAACCCCTCTCCCCACACACTTTCTGCTCTCCTACTAAAAAACATACACAACTCATTAGAAACCACCCGGCTGCGAAACATTCTAAGCATTCTTGTATGACTGACATGGCATGTAATTTTCTGCCATGGCGGTCATGATACGATCCCAGTGCGCAGGCGCGGGAAGAGGCCGCTAACATTTTCGCTGTGTCGTCGACATTAAAAGTTGCGCCCGCCGTTGAAAATGAAGTGAAATACGGACGTCACGTGCTATAAATGATAAAGTTTAGGGAAATTTCTGCACGTGAGTGCTGAAAACTGCTGCAGCTATAAAGCTCAAACGAAGCACAAATGAGTTTAAGCGAGTTTAAGAAAGCTGAATGTTTTTAAAGTGTAAAATGCAGAAAACATTCTGCTCACAGCTTTATGACATGACATTGTTTATCAGAGCAGGGTTCCTATGGTGATGGCATTTTTTTTTTATACAGCGCTTATTATTATGAAAAGTTCAAAAGTTATTAAACACTTTGGATGGAATAAGAAATGTAGATGATTGGTGTCTCTAGCTTAACGTATTCAGGAGTAGTGAGCCAGCATAAGAGCAGAATAATAATTTCATGCTATTCTGTTGAAGACTTGGATGGCATTCAGACTTAATCATAGGATCCATGATGAAAAGTAACGCTGGCCGATTGGAGAGTCAGCTTTGTTATATAATAAGAATAAAAATTATTATTATTATTATTTTTCAACAATCAAGCGTTCATCCAGTTCTGCTGGGCTGAGATAAACAGTGAACTCGGTCCACTTTGAGCGCCTGCGTGCTCATTCACCTTCTCACTTTTATCATGTTTAAATGCGTTATGGAGCAGCAATCCGCTGACTTGTGGAGTGTGACAGACGGCTTCCAACAGAGGGCGCCGTCTACA
Organism: Dactylopterus volitans; assembly: GCA_901007715.1. Classification (NCBI taxonomy): domain Eukaryota; kingdom Metazoa; phylum Chordata; class Actinopteri; order Syngnathiformes; family Dactylopteridae; genus Dactylopterus; species Dactylopterus volitans. The sequence goes on from CAAKHG010043278.1 coordinate 4,505, forward strand.
TTCCTATCCTCAAGTTACTGGTTCACACTTATTTTTTTTTTTTAATCTAGGGAATCAACAACAAGTTTTAAAATAATACCAGCTACATTTAGTTGGATTATAGTAATTAATCTATATGTCGAATGAGAGTAAATCAAAACATGTCAGCATGTCTGACAAAAATGTTCCTGTTTCTTGCAACAAGGGCCCAAACCTTCTCAGCCGGGAGCCTTTTGGAAAGTGATGCTTGCTGTGTTTATCATTTATCATTTCACATTTTACTGGATTCATCCAATGTGTGGCCCTTTGCCTAATTTATCTAAGTCAGTATGGCCCTTTGTAGAAAACGGCTGCCCTCTCCCGGTGCACATATTCTGACAGCAAGGCGAAACCTGAGGCCAGAATTCAAAGATGGCCGACCTCCCCCTGTGCACTCAACGTACCGCGACTCTTGATTGCAGGTACACACAGCACATCCGCGTAAATCGCAGTGACACTCATGAAGCTTTCTATTTCCTTTCTCTATTTGCCTCATCGGCTCTGAAACCAGCGAAGCAGGATGACCAAAAAAAAAAACAAAAAACAAACATAAATCCCGTTGAAAACATAAAATTTCACAGTGTTCTAAAGCACAGTCTCAAGATAAAGAATTTTGCTGGATACAGTAGCTGAAGATGCAACTCATGACTCTTTGGATTCTTTCTTAAGAGAGTGAAGAGCAACAAGGTGGAAAACAAAAACCTGGCTTTAGAGTAGCGATGGGTTTCTACAGTTCAATCAATGTACAGGAGTATTTTCTGGATATCTTTTAAGGACACATACACACACGCACACACACACACGCACACACACAAAGATTGATTTACACGTCTTAGACAGCTACCTAATGAAACTTATTTTTTTAATTTGTTGCTACTTTGTCGGACATTTGCAGATGGCTTGAACAATGACAGTTACAGTTACACTCCCAAAACCTGCCACACGTTTGCTGCAGTTGTCTTTTGTGTCTAAGCAATTCAAGGCATAGTGGAGAGAATATTCAGTCTTTTACGTGTTATAATCATTCCGTCAACCGGCGCCACATCACAAACAAATATATCTCGTGACGGCCGTCTACCGAGTTTCGTCTAAAAAGGCCTGATTCGGTGTTGCGAGAGCCAGCCGGTGTGCAGCAGTTAAAACCTTACTTGTTGACACGCTGTGATCAAGCTGAACTTCCTTCGGCTCCTCGTGTAAGAACTGAGACATACATCCAACCGCCCCCCCCCCTCCCGCCCCGCCCTCCACACCACCACCACCACCACCACCAAACCCACCTTGAACACACAAACGTCATCATATTCAGATGTACTGAATCATTTCAGTCAGTCAGTCAGTGTCCTTCAGCTTCTCAAACCTCTGGAAGGACAGGAGCTTAAAAGAGTCAGAAACTGAGCTGCTGCTGCTGCTTCTGCTGTCTGCGTGAGGCTCCTTATTCCTCTCGGTGGTCTCGTCGATCTCTGGTCCTAACCGAGGCGGCGGAAGGCCGTCTCACTCCCACACTGCTGGTGACCTGACAGGAAAAAACAAAACAAAAGCAAAAACGTTTTGACATTCCCCGGCCCTTTTTTCGCTCGCCTGCGTACGACGCCTACGTACATGCAGCAGCATACAGCGACGGGACTCCTCTCTCTGCGCCGTCTCTCTTACCTGAGATGGTGAAAAACGCCTCATGACAAAATGTGCACGAAGAGGATGGCCAAGCCAACGTTGAGCAGGATCACCATGCAGACCATGATGGTGTTGGGGCCCTTGAATGTGCGAGAGCAGGGAAGTCAGTGAATGAGCCCGTGAGACTTATTTCCCGAGTGTCGGCAAAAATGTCGGCCGTGAAGCCAGCTGTCTCAGGGACAGTGGCTGAAGATATTTTACTTGATTACAAGTTTTCATTTAACCGTGTGAAAATAGAGCAGAGGTGGATGATGTATTGTGAGAGGATGAGTATCTGCTGTCTTACCTCCAGCTCCACAAATTCTACAGTCACCTCATTACCCTGGCTCGACACCGGGGCCTTCAGGCGGGCCTCCGCTTTGGGGTCCGCCTTGGTGGCAGGTTTGGCAGCGGCGGCTTTGGCTTCCACTTGCTTGGGTGCCGCCTTGGGTTCAAGTTTTGGGGACGGAGCCGGGCTGGGCTGTCGTTTGGCCGGCGGCTTTGTCTCGGCTTTGCTGGAGGGCCTGTTCACCTGCCTGGACTCCATCCTGTAGTCGGATGCGGGCGGCACGTGATTGTGGACCGTTGGAGCTCTTTCAGGCTTGAGGTCATTGGCTTTGGGCTCAGGGGTGATGGCCTTGGCGGACACTCTGTAGCTGGGGTGAGGCGCTTCTTCTTCATCTGGGAGGATGAGGCTGTTCCTTACTGGGGCAGCAGCTGCAGCAGCTGCAGTGACGTCTGGAGCTTTCGCCTCAGACTCAAACTTCTGCAGGGGTTTGATCTCCAGGTCGGAGCCCTGCTCGTTCTTGATGCTGTGGCGGCTGGGGGTCCGGGATGGGCCGCGACTGCTGCCGCCCTCGGGCGCAGCCAAGGTAGAAGCAAGACCAGAGGTTGAAGGTGTCGTGGGCCGACTACTCGGCCTGCTGCTGGGCTTACTGCTACCTTTGCTGCCATTTCCTTTACTATTTCTGTCTTCATTCCAGCTGCCTGGAAAGAGGAGCTTGGGGTCCTCCTTGCTGAGGATGCCTGGGCTGGGGGAAGGGGTGCGGCCTGGGGACGAGCCAGGCATGAGGCTGTCCAGTTCATTCATGAGCGGGCTTTCGGGCGGCGTGGGTAGGGGCTCCTCCTCGGCTAGCAGCGGCTCATGCATGATAGTGTCTGTGTTCTCGCTGCCCTCCATGACCTCCTGCAACACTCTCTTCTTCAGATACTCGGGACCTGTGTGCAACCAGAGCAGTCAGCATATTAATAGTTCACGGTCTCATTGTATTAATGTTGAGCAGTGTGAGTAGCGCTATTTTTCCCTGGAGAGCTTATAAACGCTTGATAATTATCAGTTAGACAAATTAGCATTTTTTTTTTGTTGGATTCAGGATGATTACTGCTGTTACCGGATAAATATGCTATTTCAAGAGGTCACGGTTACTTAGGAAATGTTTTAACTATGCTCTGCCATCCCCAAAGTATAGGCTCCCTTCATGGCCAATCTAATGTAATGTAAAAAAATTAATACTTCAATTAATTAATTTTAAAAAATGCAGTTTTTGCTGTATTAAACATGTCTACTACAAAATTAAATGGGTTCTTCCTTGGCCCATTCCCACCAAGTTTCATCAAAATCCCATTAGTTTAATGCTTAATCCTGCTGACAAAGAAACCAATGCAAGTGAAAACACAGCTTCCTTATCAGAGGTAAAGAGACCAAAATTACTGTCCTGGAATGAGACTTATTTCCCAAATTCCAAAGCTCCGTCTCACAACCATCTTTATTTTCCCTTCCCTGTTTGGCTCTCAGCCCGAAGAACACTGGTTTCTACTCAAGTTGTAAATCATAAAAAAAAGGTTCACATCATGTTCTCCTCCACCAGCTTGCCAATGTGGATTTAAACAGACATTACTATAAAAGCAGGATATATTGCATTTTTGGGAAATATTTAAATAGATTCATAAACATTTAATGCTCTGGTGAGTATTTCTGGTAGTTGTATAAGGGAATCAATAAAAACCAAAACAAATACAGCGTTTATCACAATGTTCATCTAGTGGTGATGTTGTTGAGGTTAAGGTTATTTTTGTTGAAAAAAATTGGATCGAAAGCACGTTTAGCACTTTTGTTTGAAGCAATTCGATCGAGTCTGGCTCTTGTCAGAGCTTGTTGAAGCCCTCTTGACCAGTTGTTCCTCACCAAAAGGGAGGCGGGGATTATCACTGATTATTAGATATAGACGATTATATGGACAAGAAATAGCTTTTGCACTAAATTGAAGGACGGCGGCAAAGATATAAAGGACGTATCCATGACTACATGGTTGGATCGTTGGTGTTGGTCTTTTAATATTGTCTTTGGGAACTTGTTGAATGCAAGAAACCACCTCAGGAGAGATTGCGAGGCTACAGTGTTGGAGCTGCCTGGTCTGCGCACACACCAACAATGTCCGTCTGTGCCACCGTCCAATAAGAATGCACAGCAGGACTCAGCCCCTGTCCATTAGCAGCATTAGCCTGAGTGGGCATCTGATCAGAGAGCTTTATTTCTTACTGTCTGGGTCAGATTCCTCACTGCTGGGAGGAAGAGCGAGCAGCAGAAAAAAAAAAAAAAAAAGCCTCCTAGTTGGCGCCTGGTGCTTTTGTGTGAATGTGAAAGTGTGTGTGTGTGTGTGTGTGTGTCACCGGACTCGCAATGAAACTGATATGTTCCCTTCGACCCAATAAGATGTTCCTATTTTAGACATGCAAATGCAACTACCCCTGTGGTGAGCCTCAGCCAAGGATCCACTCGCACAAACCGCGGTCATAAACACAGACACCCATAAAACGAGACATATGGTCCGCAAATAATATTTGCTGTTTGCCTCACAAAATGCCAGTAACCAAGGAAATGTGATCTCCATCTGTAACTGAACTGTGTGTGCAGTTTGTATTGGCTCCAGATATAAACCCAAAGAGAGGCTCTTGCCCGTGTTTCATAGAAGAAACAAAAACAAAAAAAAACAAACAAAAAACAAAACAAAAACCCATCTGATTTCAGGTAAAAATAAATCAGTTCTTAATCGGTGTCTGTGTGTGGGCCAGCAGCTCCCATCTGGTGAAAGCTGTTTTCAAACCAGCACACCTGACGCTGGTGCTTTATTCATGTCTATCCAGGGCTCCTCTTGAATGAGAGCTCCGACTGACCTGGCTGGTAGAAGGTAGGCGAGAGCTCTTTGGCCACCAGTCTGGCAATGCTGGACTCGCCGTTGGAGGCCTGGGCGGCCTGATCGGCTCCATCTGACTTGGCCTTTGCGTGAGTCGTCCTGCAGGGAAACACATGCGGCAACATTTGTAGATCATTTCTGGACGTTCCGTTTTGGTTCTTAGCTGCCGTCTGAGTGAGGTCATTGTTGTTGTGCTGCTGTCCAACACAAGAGAAGATTGAGAATACTTATAGATGGTTAATATAAAGCTGCGTTAAAAAAAAAAAAAAATGTTGGCTTAGTTCAAACACAGGTTGAAGACTGGTTAACCTGCCCACTATGCTATGACATAACATGCATATGTGTGCAGAGATGAACCTCTCCACTGTTTAAAAAAACCCAACCCAAAACCCACCAATTAATTTCACAGAATGTACAGATAGTTCACGAAAAAATTAAAATTAACTCATGATCATTATTAGGTGAAGTGTCTTGAGTCCACGAAAACGACTCTGGAGTTTCAGGGCTAAATGGCATTTGCAGCCAAATCCGATACAATTAAAGTAAATGGTGTCCTTTACACCGCGCTTTTAGCCTGAATGTCGCTGTTTTCCCAGAAGCCCGGGGCCATGCTTACGACACGCACGCACGACACAACCGCATCCACGTTTGCGTGCACACATGGCACGAGGACACAGCTCCGAGGCTTTGTAGGATAACAGCGGCGCTTAAGTGAAAAACATGGTGTAAATGACGCCGTTTTTCGAGTCGAATATGACTGTCGGGGCTTACAGGCACTTTGATGACACACCAGGAGCAGCATGGAGCCATTTTGTGTTTATTTTCTGTTGTTTTTTTTCGTGTTTGAGGAGCTGGTTGCTATTTACTTTAATTGTATTGCATTTGCCTGCAAGGTATGTCATGGTTATTTTATGCTGGGGTTTTTTTTTTTCCATGTTTGAAGAAGTGGTCGCCATTTACTTCCAATTGCATTTGGCTGCAACGCTGTTTATTTTGTGGACCCAAACACTTCAACCCAACCTTCACTGGCAAGAGTGGTGAGTAGCTGATGAGTGATTTTTTTTATTTATTTCTGGGTGAACCATTCTTTTAAACAAATAAGTTTTGGAAGGTGTGGCAGGTGTATTTT
>CAAKHG010043279.1:0-18311 GCA_901007715.1 Dactylopterus volitans
GATGGAGCTGACCTGGAGGGAGTTCAGTGTGCAGCACAACGCCACGCTCAAGGACTTCATCAGCAGGAACGAATCACGACTCAGCAAACTGCAGGAGGACGCACGCATCGCCCAGGTGAGCGAGCAGACGCACACGCGGACACACACACTGACACACACACACACCGCTGTTTTGATATGAATCTTTGTGTTTGGTGGCCTCTCGTGGTTGCTGTTAGTGGGGAACACTGAAAAAACTGTTTAATTGTTGACTTTATGTCTCAAAATTGATTATTGTCATTATTGTTTTGTTGTCCTTGTTGTAATCGTTATCTTTGTTGTCATCATCTTTGTGGCATATGTTATTAAACATTTTTTCAACTCATAAAAAGTTGATGTTATCCTGGTTTTAATCGCCGTCAGCATGACTGTTTTTGTTGACGTGAATGATGGTGGTGACATCACAGCAGCCATGGTTGCTGTCGGCCATCTCACTGTTGTTTCTTACTGTTGCTGCAGGATGCGTTTGAAGACGTGGTGACTTTTTTTGGGGAGAGTTCTAAGACGATGCCGCCGTCTGTCTTCTTCCCCATCTTCGTTCGATTCATAAAAGCATACCGGGTGAGCCGGGGCTGGGGGCAGGCCACATGAGACTCCTCCTACAGTAAAACTATGTCCTATGTTGATGCATTATCGCTTCTTTTCTAATACTGTCCTATAATGTGTGTGTGTGTGTGTGTGTGTGTGTCATCAGCTGGCAGAAGAGGAGAACGAGCAGCGGCGGCGTCAGGAACAGATGCTGCTGGAGAAACTAGAACAGGAGGAGCAGCAGGAGGAGGAGGAGACCAAGGTGAGACCCCGACATGTGACTGAATGAAAGAGTGAATCTATTCAACCAGCCACCACGACACACACATAATTATCTGAAGGAATGGACGGCGCGACGGACATGATGGCATAACATGACGGCATGACAACAGGCAGCTTACTGCTTCCTCAATTGTAATGTGAAAGGTGAAATGAGGTCAAGGGTGACGCGCTGTTTACACCCCCCCTCCCCCAGTCTCCCTCCCACAGAGGGAAGCGCCAGCAGCAGGAGCTGATCTCAGAACTGCGACGGCGGCAGGGAAAAGACAGCCGTCATGTTTACGAGGGGAAGGATGGCGCCATCGAGGACATCATCACAGGTAAACGCCTTGCAGGTGAATGAAACATTACACCGGCGGCTTCCTGACTGTCATCTGATTGGTTGATTTTCATTGTCATCTGCAGCCCTGAAAACCGTCCCCTTCACAGCCCGATCTGCCAAACGCAGCTCTCGCTTCTTTTGTGACCCCGCCCACTCTGACGAACACTACTGAGGTGTGACATCACATGACATCAGCGAGGATGTCTGAGGAGGCGGAACCTTCTTTACTGGGACCAATCAGCACTTTTAACTTCTGACTCATCAACGTGACCTGTAGACATCACAATATGTGTTACTTTACTGGTCAATTTGCCAGCACAGATGAGGCATCCAGGCAGAACCTGACCTCTGACCTCTGACCCATGAATCCATTATGGCCACCCACGATCAGCAAAACTCCTTTGAAAAATTTAAATTGATCGAACGCACTTGATGTTTCTTTGGGTTTGTCGACATCGTGAAATCAGTCCTGAAGCCTCGTGTACCTGGGTCAGCGGTCAAGGAGTCTGACTTTTGATGGTAAAGATGTGTTTTGGACCACAGGTGGCGCTGTCCAGCTGCGTTCTAACGACACTCACACAATGACGACATGAAGGTTCCAGCCGAGCTGAAGTGAAAACTGAAACCCTTTTAGAAGCTTCTGGATCAAACAATCAATGGGGGGAGGGGGGGTGCTAATGATGGCCAAATATCAAAGGTCAGTGGGTTCAAAAGAAGAACCAGACTCAGAGTTCTGGTTCTTGTGTGGTCGTTCTGGGTTCCTTCAGTCTGTGTCTGAATCTTGTACAGGGTTCTACTTCACTACATTGTGTTCTACTGTGTTCCTACTGTGTTTACTCGCCTCGCCAGAACCGGGGTGCATCCCATTCCTGGTTTCATTACCAGACAAGAAAGTGTTAACAGGAAACAGGAAGTTTTCAAAGTCAAACCAGAACCCTTGTTTACCTGCAATGATCTCGGTTCACCCTCCAGACCCCGACCCTGCTCCGCCCCACTTCCTTCCCAGGTGCTGTTAGCCTGCTCGCGAGCAGCAGAGCCACAAGATATTTGCAAATGGACATCTTATGCACATTTCATATTTCAAACTGTAGTGCCGACATCACGACTCAGCTCAGCGGTAACGCGACTCCAGTCGGAGGCGTCACTCTGAGGTCTCACCAGGTTTGAGTCCGCAGCCTCCGAACAGCTGCAGCCAGATGTTGTCGTCACTCTCCATGTTTCTGGTTTATCATTCTAACTGAACACAGCTCATAGAGCTCATGGATCTGGACTCAGCTGGACTCACCTGGACTCAGCTTGGCTCACCTGGACTCAGCTGGGACATGATGGACAGTTGCCGTCTTTCGGTTTTTTCTCCATCCACAAACTGAAGACGGCCACTGATGCATCCGATCCGGCGCCTCATCACCATCCTGCCGGACTCATCCTAGACCGGCACCCGGACTCACCGGTGGGGTGGACACGCCCCCAGACGCGCCCAGTATTCATTCCCTGAACACACCCCCTGACTAGGCCCCGCCCTCGTTACCAGCTTCTAAAGTCTGAACAGATTCAAAGTGAAACAGCACATTTTTCTACCTGTACATACATTTTCTAGCAGCTTCTGTAGCTTGGCTGTATGTTCAGTGTTTGTTGGTTGTCGTGGTGATTCTGCACTCGTGTAAATAAAACAGTCGTGACCACCCGACGCCGACGCTTCCGTCATCGGCTGTTGAACTCTGTTTCCCAGAATTCTCTTGGTGCAGTCATGAGTTAGTTTTCACTGGTTTCATGCACAAGTTTCATTTTATTTGTCATCAGTTCAAAGTTACACATTCGTGTCACATTTGACAGCCTGATTGGCTGCTCAATCATACTTTCCTTATAATATATTTGCTGATATTAAATTCCTAATACTAATATTTCTTAACTGCAACTCTGCAATGTGATACCATCAGCAACAGTGAGCAATTATGCTGAGCTGTGCTGTGACTGGACGAGCTTTGACACGTGGATCCTGAAGATCATCCAGAAAATGAGTTTGAAGGACGACCTTTGGCCCCGAGTCCTGTTACCTGCACACGCACGAGCACACGCACACACACACACACACACACACACACACACACACACACACACACACACACACACACACACACACACACACACACTCTGTTGTGCTAAACTGGCGGCAGCAGCAGCATCAGGTGTGCCTGTCAGTGAGTGTATCTCACCTTGAATGTTGCTCCGGCCAGCGGCTGCTGTCTCAGCTCGGATTGGCTGAGGCCCAGAGAGGCTGAGGTCACGTAGAGGTCAGCATAGTCTGGACCTCCAAAACAACAGGAAGTGGTCTTCGTGACAGGAAGAAAGACAGTTTGAATCCGGACACCTGAAGCACAGCAAGCACAGCACGTGGTCGTCATCATCATCTTCACCAATTACCTACACCTCAAAATGATTAATCTTCATCCTCCAGGATCAAAGTTTACTTTCAGCTGCGACTGTTAAGAGTCACCTGAGGCCGTCGTTGGTGCATCTGTGCATCAGCATATTTCCAATGCACAACCACATGAGCAGTTGCCATGACTGACCAGTAGAACCAGTCATACTGACCGCTAGGGGTGGCCATAAATATCAATATGGCAATACATGGCGATACTGTGTCTCGAGATACGATATCGAACGACGTAATATCGATTTTTTTTCCAGATAATAGGTAACGTTTTATACAGATAGTAGATCCAGGCCTCTGCTCCGCAAGCTTTCACTGTATCACGACATCGCCGTGGTGATGAGTGTGGCGGAATAAGTAAAACAAACATGGCTGCTGAATTACAGACGCTGTTGAAATATAAATCTGATGTTGGGAAGTACTTTGGATTTCAAATGAAGGGACATGCTGACAAAACGAGCTGGACAAAGACTAGGCGCTTTGTAAACTTTGTTTCGCTGGTGTTCGATACTCAGGGGACACAACCAACTTAACAACGCATTTAGCAAGACACCAAGTATATTTGGCAAGACACAGCGTATCTTGAGACGTTAGCACAGCAGCAGTCGCAGAAACTTGAGGATAAAAAGCAGTGTCGTCTGGATAACCCCACCAAAGTACTCCTATCTACTTCAGTTGGAGCCCAGAGGATCACAGAGTCGATGGTGCACTTCATTTGTAATTTGTGCCTCTGTAGCGTGTAAAACATCGGCTTCGGAGAGTCTCACTGACCTGTGACGGTTGGACATCACCAGACATCACTTGTCTGGTTAGGCTGTGTTACAAAGGAACATTTGAATTGCATTGTTTTGACTCAGTTTGTCCAATGAATTATCGCCATCATCTGATGTACATACACAACTCGGATTTTAAGATGCTACGTAGAATAGCACAACATATCGGAATATCGCATAATCGGGATCTCGCAACATGGCATTGTACCGTGGCTGAATTATGGTGGCATGTATCGTATGGTGAGGCCCGACTGACCGCTGTGCGGGTCGATGTTGATGACTCGCCCTCCATCGTAACAGGCCACCCAGAGACGACCGTCAGCATCCACCGTCATCCCGTCTGGAAACCCTTCCCCCTCCTGCATGCGGTACACCACACGGCGATTACCTAGGTAACGCACACACGTGTAAACACACACACAGCATATAAGCACATACGCAGTATATAAGCACACACACAGTATATAAGCACACACAGAGCATATAAACACACACGTAGGTGCTTTTGGCAGTGACAGTTACCAAGGCGACCTGTTTCCACGTCGTAGTCAAAGGCGTCAACAGTCAAAGACAAACTGTCGATGTAGAAAAATGTCCTCTGATCCAGAGACCAGTCCAACCCGTTTGAGATGTCCACCTGGGAGGCAGACAGGTGGGCAGACAGGTGAGGGGAGGAGGGGGGAGGGGCATACGATCCATGGAAAGGCGTTGATACCTTGTCGAAGTGTTTGGTGACGGTGAGGTCAGAGGTCAGGGAGAACAGTGACCCCTGCTGTCTCTGAACAATCTCCATCGCCATTGTACCTGTGGAGAAAGCATTCTGTTGCTATAGCAACTGGAGGCGAAACGATTATTTGAGTAATTCTAATAATTCGAGTGAAAAAAAAAAATCCTCGAGGCAGATTCGTTTAATACACGTCATCATGTCACCAAAGTCCATCTCGTTGCCACGGTAACACTCCAGCAGCTCCGGTGTCATTGTCTCACACAGACTGTTTTAACTGATGCGCACTTTAAGACACACAGCGGCGCAACTTGCACTTAACTCCATGGAAATGGCGAAAAACGAAAATAGCTGCGTGCGTTAGAGGCAGGAAGTGTGTAAAGTGTGGGAGCGTGTTACGCTGCGTAAGGCAGGTGATGCGGCGCCGTGTAAGCACCATAAGACGGACTCGGCCCATCACAGCAGCACCTCGTCAACGTTGCAACACCTGAACCGGAAGCGTCCTCACATCCACGGCGCTTCTTCAAGCGGGCACAGAGCCTATACAAGCTATGCTGTTATTACAAGTAAGGTATTGCTAAGTGATGGATGCTAGCACCTGTCAGAATGTAGCCTTCAGTTTTGTAATTATTTTTAGCCAGTGTCAGGCTTAAGTAGCAAGAAAGCAAATGTACCAAGATCTCATTGTAGGCTAATTATCAGGCTCCGCCCCTCCACGTGCGAGCGCTCACACACTTCCTGTGTTCAGCCCTGCTAATAAAAGTGTTGAGTTTGAATGGAAACCTGCGTGCTTATTTTAAGAGAACTGCCATGTTTCATAACACAGCATTGATCTAGTTTACAAAAAAAGAAAGTGGGATTTATCCGAATACTCGATTCATCGATGAAAAAAATCAACATAATACTGGAATCCAAAAATAATGGATGGCCGGAATAGCAACAGTACACAAAAGGACGGATGAGCGAACGACAGGCGCACCTGCCAGCAGGCGTCCGTGCGGGTCGACCTTCCCATCATTCAGTCTGTTATTCGGTTTGTCCTGGTCCACCTCCGCCAGCGACCTCAGTGTCTGAGTCGACCAGTCAACTGATACGATACTGCGACCCACACCGGCGACATAACCGCCACCGAAGCGGCGGGGAACCGCAAAGCCGACCATGTGACCTGCAGACAGACAGACAGACAGGCAGACAGGCAGGCAGGCAGACAGACAGACAGACAGACAGGCAGGCAGACAGACACTATACCCTCAGTGGATCTGGCTCATGCTCCGCCCCTCAGACACACTGACAGACATGTTTCCTGCATCCTAATTGGCCCACCTGTCTCTAAAGATTGCACCTGATTGGTCAATGGGCTCCAGCGGTGGATTTTACAACCAGTGATGTCAACAAACAGGAGCGTTTGCTCTGACTCCTCCCACACCGGCCCTTCACCAATAAGGGCGCTCTCCTTCACGATGGCGTCCACTTTTAGCGATGACATCATCACCTGCGCCTCTCCTGCAGACAACCAAACTATGACAGAGTACTACAAACAAAACATTACTGCAGGTACAGTACATGTACTCTACAGAGTGTGACAAGCAGTATATAATTGTAGGTGCAGTACATGTACTCGACAGACTACGACAAGCATTACATAATTGCAGTTATATGTACACTCCAGGGTACTACCATCGGTGTACAGTATTACTGCAGGCACATGTACACTACAGCATATTGCACACAGTACATTACTGCAGGTACATGTACACGACTGCATATCACAAGCAGTACATTACTGCAGGTACATGTACACTACAGAGTACTACAAGCAGACAAAACTGTCTCCTCCCAGGATGAAACATCCTGCTGAGGCACAAACTCGCCAGCAGGTGTCGCTTTACTGCAAAAAAGTAAAGTTTGAACCACAAAGAAAGACACTGCGTGAGTGCGTGTATGTTTGCGCGTGTGTGTGCGCGCGTGTGTGTGCGCGCGCATCCAGAACCAACTGTGATGACAAGGTGGTTTTTAATATCAACAGAAACACGGTGGAAGAATGGAGATTGAGTCTGAACACGATCTGACATTAAAGGTGCAAACATTCTGCCGCCGTGCCAGAGTTCAGTTCTTCTGCTGCTGGAACCAGATCAGCCTCAACTTCTTGTTAATCGGCTCCCATCCATCTCCTGCAATGCTCATATGGACTGTTTGAGTATATCCTATATTCCATATATAAATTCCCCAACGATCAAACAATCAATACACGCGAAGGCGAAAGACCAGCCGACGTTGCTGGGAAAATTCCCTCATGACCCCCAGCAGCCAATCCCGGGCCATCCTCATTTAACCCGCCTCGACTCATACACACAATTGGCAAATAAGGATATGTACTCAGAATATGTACAAGACACAGAACAATATGATATTCAATCCATAGCCTGCACATTCCTTCACATCCGCTGGTTGCATACATCATCTACAACCCTGATTCAGCTGCTCCTCCAATCACGTTGAAGGAACTCCAGCCTCCTAAAATGAACCCAAACGGCATCATCATGACCAAAGTCAAAGATTCCAGAGAAATGGGACTATTTAAAACATCTGGGCCAGAAGAAAAAGAAGACACTGAAATCTCACCTGAGTGACAATAACAAGCTGAAACGTCATCTGCAATATTGGTGAGGAAATATTTACTGTCAAAATCAGTAATCTACACCAATGAAGGCAAAGGACCAAATACCATAATCAATAACCGATGAAGAGCAGCAAAAACTACAATTGCAGAACATCATCATCGTCATCATCGTCATCAAAGCAGCCCCCCCCCACCCCCCCACCCACACACACACACACACACACACAAACACACTTTTCGTTTGACTTTTTCCCAATAAAGTTTTGCATTGGAAAGAAACTCGCGGTATGTGGCTCCGCCCCCTCCGGAGCTTCAGCTCGTCGGACTTTGAGCCACCAATCACGTCCTCCTACACAACTCCACTTTGAAACTCCCCGGAAGTCGAGGACGGTTCTGTTGGACCCTGCCGGTTCGGTTCGGAGCCGAACCACCGCTCGTGCGTCCTCCGTGACTAGTCCCCCAAACCACCGAGGAAGACCTCGCCATCTTCTTCTTCTTCTTCTATTGATCTTTTTTTCCCATCTGAAGTCAACAGCTGATTCGGATGAGGTCATCGAACGGAGACACGTGGCGTCACTGAGAAAACCAGCTTAATCCAGTTCGGACGTTTACGCCTCAGAAACTAGCGACTCTGCGTCGGTTCGCGTTTCCATGACTCTGGTTCTGGTTCTGGTTCTGTTGCCGGTTCCGGTTGCATGCGCGCGCGGACTCACCACAGGTTTTCAGCTTCACGGAACCGCGTGCGTCCTTCACGTGCACGTGCTGGTCTCAGTACGTCAGAAATCGGCAGAACTTCACCTGTAAAAACTCCGAACTCACCTGTGGCGGCGACGTCCTGACGGAAGTGTCCGCGTGACCGACGGCTGCCGGAGGCTCCGCCCCCAACCCCGCCCACGCAGACCCGGCCGGTCAGACCGAAACAAACCGGGAACGTGATCAAACTCTTACGAAATAATACAAAAAAAAAACTGTTACGAAATAACTGTCAATTATCGCGTAACAATAAAGTTGATCCCATCTGATAATAACTGTGCGATAAATAAACGTTTTTACATCACAACGACATAAAAATGTTTGTCTCTGTTGGACCATCAGCCTCATCCAGATGTTTGACCTGGATCTGTTTTTCGCCATTTCCTGGTTAAAAGGTTTTTTTAGTGGAGTTTTTCCTCCATTACTGCTGCAGGTGATATTGGCAAACATCTCCAAGAGGGCCCAAGACAACCAGCCGTTCAAAAATACCCATAGTGGCCATTTGGGAACCAGCAGACGAGCTTAACACGGCGTAGCCAGAACACGGCGAAGCCAGAGATGCAGTCTTCAGTTTTGCATGTAGGCCTTTATGTTGGCTGTATCCTGCTTCCACTAACTTTTGAACTGCTGACTCTCGCTCTGCATCAGGCAGTATGGCGCCGCCTCGCTGGGAGCGCTCGTCTTCCACGTCAAAATCGCCCTCATAGAAAAATGAGATCACACTTTTATTTCAATAATAGGGCGCAGCCCTATTTACCAGATGCGGCTATCTTACACGAGGTAGCGTCCGCTCCAGTATTGTGATATGGTTGCTCCTCTTGTGATTTTCTAAATGTTTGACATTTTTGCAGTTAGCTACTAAAACTACTGTATGAAGCTCAGCAAGCGTTGCTAGGGTTGTCTGTATCCATCCAACCAATCGTTCCTCCTCAGCGCCGCCCTCTCGTCTAAATGTGGCAGGTCCTGGTTGCAGACGTCCAAGACGGCGACGACCATGAAGCAAAGGTCGAGGCTTGAAATCCACAAGTCGAGTCCACAAACCAATGAGGTCAAGCTGGCCACGCCCACCTTACATCCAGTCTAAGATCTCATCAGGGCAGCGAAACTCGAATGTGCAGTTAGCAGAGGGGTGACGCCACTCTGCACGCGCTCAGTCTGCAGGAACAAGGTGCCCGACGATGGCAGGGACCGACGGCGTGTTTGTGACGAGTCTCCCAAACGAGTTTAGATACAACAGCTGATAAGCAGCTTCCTCGACCCAGGACCGCTTCCTGTTGGTCAACTGTGTGAGCGCAGAGCTCAAACTGGCACTGACCGCAGTGATGCATCTCATGACGCCGCCTTTGTCACATGATGTCAAACGAATCCTGTCAGTGTCGGAACTGGAGGCTCTGCTGTCCTGGACCAGACTGGCCTCACTGGTGACGCTACTTTAACTGGAATGATTTTATTGATAAGCACAGAGGACAGATAACTGATCAGTTCAACTGCACTGGATCATCACATCATTTATGACCACAGATTAGTAGCACACAAGAAGACAATGGCTGCTATGGCAACAGGCACGTTCCGATGAGGATCACTTTTTGGCAGCAGATGCTTTGGCTCGATTCAATCTGTCAATCACCAGCCGGTCAGAGGCGGAGCATCTGGAAAGCACCACCGCCATCTCAGATTCATTCCTGCGCTCGATCGCAGCCTCGGCTGCACCCTCGAGATCACTGACAGAAGAAGAAGAAGTAGAAGAAGAAGAAGGAGGAGTCAGACCCTTGGTCACCTGGCTGATTCCCGTCTCAGGCCAGATGTTCTCCTCCTCTGCTCAGACTTACCCGACAGCCAGGTAAGCTTTGACCTTCTGCTCAGGTGTCACCTTGGAAACATACTTCTTGGCTTCATACTTGTTACTCTTCATGCAGACTTCCACAAAAGCCTGAAGAGGAGACAGCACCGATAAGACTCCTGGGAAATGTAGTTTCAAATTTTCCAAAGGACCAGATTAATTAATGACAACTTTGCGGTTCCACAGTTCGTCTGGCAGCGACATTTATTATGATCTGAGACACGTTCATGCACTGATGCTACGCCGCCACAAATATCGGAGGGGGCAGGTCTTCCTACCAGGTAGCCAATAGGAGACTTCTTGCTCTTTGAAAACTTCTCTAACTCCTCCCACTCCTCTTTCTCTGCCAAAGACTTGAGCTTCATCCACCAATACCTACAAAGGAAGGTTAGACAGACAGGCGGCGAGGCAGACAGAAGTTGATTAGATGACAACGACGTAGAAATACGTGTCAGCAAATCACACAGGATTATGACATCATCACCTCTTATCAGGTACTCTGAAGTCTCTGTAAAGTTGCTCCGCCTGTTTGTGAAGTCCTAATGCCAGCAGAGCCTCCATGGTCGACTGTCAACACACAGGAAGTGACATCCCAAGTCTGAAAGGACTCATTTACCAGGAATAAACTGAAGTGACTGTACTGACGGGGTGATTTGAGGAGACTGGAATAGCAGCCCGACCCTTTGATTACCTGCAGAGAAAGCCCCAGTAGCCCCGCCCCTTTCTCGTCATCTAGTTTCCTCTGGAGACGAAGGAGACGCATCTCGTCCTCTGTGGCCTGCAGACAAAATCCGTTGATATTCACCAACAGGAAGCTGTTCAACTGCACTGGATTCAACCGGCTGGTGTTCTGATTATTCTGTCTATACAAATGTGCTGAACAAACTATTAAACCACTTTCCAGAAGAACAAACTCTTCATGTTTCCCTGTGACACATGCAAGTAAACCCAGTAACCCCAGTAAAGATGCAAGTCTAGTCCACCCAGTGAACCCAGTAATCCCAGTAAACCCTGAAACCCCAGAACGCTGCATTTGTTTGGGTACAACTCTCGACAGGAGCAGAAGAGGGCAAGAATCCTCTGAGCTGAGTCCACTGCAGCTGGCTGACTGGACAAATATGTCTGCAGTGGTGATGGGCGGAGCGAAGCCCGGGTTTTGGTCCATTTTTAACCAAATCATTTTATTTAGCCAATTTAATGGTCCACCTCCTCCAACATTCCGCTCAGTAAATGGTGCAGCAGGTTGCCTTGATAAGCACCATCCTGTGCAGGGAGGCCGATGTTCTGCTGAGGACCCTGAGACCTCAGTGGACACCAGCTTACTGCTATCATATTTCCTTCCGCAGCTGCCTGACCTCGTCTGATGCCATCGATGGGATGGCACTCGGCTTCTTTACGGGTTATTGCTGAGCAATCATCTCACGCCACTTTGGTGTGACTAGCTCACGGCTAACTTGGCACTGGAGTGCCTGAATGCACTTTGACATGAGAAGGTCTTCAGCTCTGACTGTACCGCAGATGTCTTATACAAAGGTTTTTCCATCCAGGAACCTTAGTGAAAGACTGGAGCCACTGTGTTTGTGGCGAGCTCTTTTCACACAGCCAAAGAGCGTCGCTGAAGGCGCCACTTCCGTCAGCGTCCATCACGAGTGTTTCCTCACAAATGCACGTGGCTGAGTCTTTCCCGGGAACTCGACATTTGCGGAAACAACGAACGGCTTTGTTCAGGTCCACTACAAATCTAACATCATAATAAACAGCGGATTGAGTTCCCATCTTTGTTGCTCTTCATGACTGCGCTGGCTGAAAATGGCGCTGATGATGCATCTCTGGCTCGGGCGTTCACACTGGCGCCAACATATCCAGTATGTCCTCATACGCCGGTTGATGAGCAACAGCGCCGGTCAGAACATCAATGGGTCGCCCAACTCTAGAGATATGTTTACTGTGTGTGTGTGTGTGTGTGTGTGTCTGTGTGTGTGTGTTACCTTGGCAGAAAACTCATTCTTGGCCTTGTTGTACTCGTCTACAGCACTTTGCAGGAGAGACAAGCGGGTTTCTAACCTCTGCAGACAGACAGGTAACAGACACTGGCTAAGTTCTTCGAATGTCGTGTCCAACCTGATGTCAACACCAGTCAAACAGAACCTACAACCAGTAAACTCGCAGTCAACCAGAACCCACATTTGTGACTTTATCATGACATCGTCATATTCATATGAAATCAGATCGCAACGTGACGAACATGGCGGCTTCAACATGGCGACACACGTGCAGAACCGCCAGAGAACATCCGGTCCTACCTTCTCTCTATAACTGGCAGTGACGTAGTAATTGGCCAACTCCTGGTGGTCGTCATCCTGGTTATAAAGGTCCTTCAGGGTTTCCTGCTCCTGCAGTTTACAGAACTGAGGAGGAGGAAGAAGATGAAGGTGATGAAGAGTACCAGGAATTGGAAGGAAGTGATGAAGAGGAGGGAGGGGATGAAGAGGACCTGTCTGTAGAGGCTGAGAGCAACTGGCTGGTTCCTCAGAGTCATGAAGAAGTCTCCTCTGTTCATCTCATTCTTCAAGTAGCTCACCACTGTGTACACTATTAACACACACACGCACGCACGTACGCACACAGAGTTCAGGTTAGTCTGCTGATTCTGATGCTGATGGGATGAACATGATTGACAGCAGGTGGGCGGAGTCAGGAGATGTACCGAGGTCAGTGTCTCCACTCTCCACTGCTTTGCTGAGAGCCAGCTGACTCCTTTTCATCTTCAGCAGCAGAGGAACCTGCTCACCAGAGCGAGCTTCGTAGTCCAGAAGCTGACACAGTCACAGATGTTAGTGTGTGTGTGTGTGTGTGTGTGTGTGTGAGTGTGAGAGAGAGACAGAGAGAGAGACAAGAGAGCGGCAAAACACGGGTGTGTTCCAGTAGTCCCTCCTATCTCCTTCCTCTTCTCCTATCCCCCCCAACCTCGCTCCGAAAGGTGTGAAGGAGACTTGCTGGGGACGTTGAAAAGATGTCAGTGGTCATCAGAGAATCCGACCGCTCCTTCACTAGGACATGTCACTATGGGATGGAGGCTGCAACTGGTGAAATGCAGGTCGACATAAATGTTGACAAAACTATGATTCATCATCAGGATGAGAATGAAGATTGATGAGTGACATGAAGCTGCAACAGTCAGATGAGATGACTGACACAGCAGCTGCTCGCATTCATGTCCAACATTCATCCTCATCATCCCACTAGTGTGAAAATCATGGATCTGCTAACACCAGATGGTCATCACATGTCAGAGCTGCTCAACACCTCACCACCCCGGAGCTTCACATCAGCTGGATACAACGTTACCGCTGCAGCGTCACCTCCATATTCACCTGGTCACCACGACAACCAGGTGATGAGATTCAGGTGTGACAGCAGTTCGGCTAAACGAGAGCGAACGTCAACACAACAGGATGAAGAACCGACCAAGAACGAAGGTCAGACCATGGTGATGATCGAGTGAGTAAGAGAGTGAGCGAGCGGGTGTCTCCTGTGCTGAAGGAGCTCATGTAGGAAGCACTGAAGCTGCTTTCCTAAATGTTGCAGAGAGCATGAACTGCTCTCATTAAAGTTGCTATGGAGATACTTCCGGGTCATTTCACCTTGTCAGGAACCTTCCTGAGCTAAAAGGACTACTGGAACACAGCCTAGGTTTGTGTTCGCCATGTTGGATTGGTAGAGATGACATAACGTGAATGTTACCTTGATGGCAAGTTCGGGGCGCCCACATTCGTACGCTTTAGCTGCGATGTGCGAGTAAGAGACACCAGGCGCATCTCCCACTTTAAGACAGACCGCTCGAGCTATCGCCTCGTCTGATAGGTCCTTTTGCTGCACCTACGCGCGCGCGCACGCGCGCACGCGCACGCACGCACACACACACACGCGCACACACACACACACACACACACACACACACACACACACACACACACACACACACACACACACACACACGTGTCACTGGTTGCACGGGTTAGAAATAATGCTTCAGTAAATTACTTAACAATGACAAGAGAGGGGCGAGGAGAAGTGGGCGAAAAGGAGGAGGTGTGTTGGGTGAGGTGGGAGGAGTCTAATTTGGTGTGTCAGGTGTGGTGGGAGGAGTGTCGTGGGGGAGGGGTCTCATGAGGTGAGTTGGGTGGGAGTGGTCTGAGGAGGTGGGAGGGCTCCGGCCGTGGTCCAGTCACCTTGCAGGAGGCCCAGTGCTTCAGAACTCTGCTGACTCCTTGATAATCTGGAATCTTCAGGTAGCGACAGATTTCTATCGCAAGTGGATAAAACTGTCGATACACGAGCCTGCACGCAGAGAGAGAAACAGGCCTAAACACAGCGATGAGAGACGTGCAGAACAACATGAAAAGTCACTTACCTGTCAACCAACACCTGCAGAGTCATCTGTTTGAACCTAAGGTCAAAGGTCAAGGAGACTCACCATGGTAAAGGAATGTTTCCACTGTGACTCTGCTCACATGCGCTGATTACATCATCAACTAATGAACAAAACGGGACATTCGCTGCGTTCGATTGCACTCGGAACTCGAAAAGATCCGGGGTGGAAATTCCGACTTCCAAGGTGAACGAAAACGTTTGTTTGGAAGTCTTTCGAGCATACCTAAAGATTCTAATGATAAGCTACTGTCATTTTAATATGGGAAAAAAAATATTCTGTGTAACGTTAGGACATATTATATTTTGAACACAGACATTTCAGTGACATAACTGTGTGTTTTACGTCCCTACTACACTCCCATAGACTCGTTTAAATCACTAATTAACAGAGTGGTAATGGAAATGCCACTGCAAAGTAATTCTATACTTTTAGCAACACAAATGCTAAATTAGACAACACATAACAGTAAAAGTTGAGGAGAAACTGACTGTTTTCCTCTCACGGTGTGCAAAGTTATTTTACTTTGACATATTTCCGCATATTTCTGACCCACTCGGGCTGCTTGGATCCCACCTGAATTCCCGAGTCGGAGTCCCGAGTTCAAGGGTCGTTCTATTGCGTCTTCCCAATTCGGAGGTGGGGTCTTTCCAAGTTCCGAGTGCAATCGAACGCAGCTTTAGTTTCAGTCACTGATGCTCGAAACCCGATTCCTACATTTCCCATCATGCATCAGGGCAGAGTGAGGATACTGACTGTGAGTGAGGGGCAGCCCCACGCTGCTGTCTCTCACAGCGTTCAGCACTCGCAGCTCCCTGCAGGTCCACACAAAACCATCGGGGCTGAAGTCCGTCAGGAAACACTTCCCAAAGGACGCCGCCTGGTGGACGTGACCGCACGTTACACCGCCAACATACACACAACAGAGCATCACCAAACACAGCACGAGCTCAGCGTATGTATATCACCAATGACTGGAAAATAAACAGCATCTCTCTCACACATACAATATGTAGACGTATGTGTAGATAAGCTGGTGTTGAACAGAAATCATAGTTTTCCACTAAAAATGCCTCAAGGAAACAAAACACACTGTAGATAAACTGAACAAATCAAATATTTAACTATAGTGAATTCTGGCTCATCCACTACTTCTCAGCTGAAGATCCACTAGATCCCAGCTGAAGATCCACTAGATCCCAGTTAAAAATTGCACTCACTCTCAGCAGGGATTTCTGGATGTTGGTGTCGTATTCGTGTCCTGCCGCCTCCACACACTGTCTGACTGCCTCTCCCAGCATGCTTTGCTCCTTGATCTCTCTCAGGTACTCGTCTGCCTTTTGACTGCACTTCTACACACACACACACACACACGCGCGCAGAGGTAATCGATCAGTCCAGCAGATGTTCGTTCGTATATACAGACAGACAGACAGACAGACAGACAGACAGACAGACAGACAGACAGACAGACAGACAGACGGGTACCTCGTACTCCCGGTGAGCCTCCAGCAGCAAAGCTCCAGGTGCCATGGAGGCAATCTTGAAGATGTCCTGACAGACCAGAGGAACTTCCTGCAGCAGCTCCTGACTGGACGAACTGATGATCCGAACTCCATCCAGCTCACCAACACAAATGCATCGATCATCAATAGGGAATCTGAGCCAGGGTCAAAGGTGAAACATCAGCTGAAGAGGTAAGTTGACCTGAACCACCTTACATGGAGCCTAATAATCATAAACAATTAATCTGTAAAGGCCTTAATGAGCAGCTTTAAGCTAAACAAGCTGCCCCACAGTAGCACCTCGACCTCCAGGGTCGGTACTGGTCTCGATGGTTTGGAGTAGCTGTAAAGGATACTGGATGGTGTCGTTACATAGTCCAACCACTAAGAGGAGTCTGTCCCACATCAACACCACAGACGGTTGCTGTGACTTAGGTCTGCGACACCTGGGCAGGACAAGAGGGCGAGACAGGTACAGAGACAGACAGGTAAAACAGTTGACAACTGGACATCTGAGGACCATGGGGTCCCAGGTGCTTCACCTGTGTGGGCTCGTGTATCAGCACATCTATGTGTGTGTGTGCATGTCTGTGTGTACAGTTGTGCTCAAGATAACAGCAGCACGTTTAAAAACGTGAGTAAAGCTCAAAATCATTCTTGTAGTTTTTATTTCCATGCATTTGGAACCAGGCAAAAGTTTAAATCTAGTCATGAAAGAAATGTATCAGTATTTTAATTACTTTACAGAAAATGAAGAAAAATGAATATTGGGCTGTCCACAAAAAATAGCAGTGTGCATTTTGCTTTACAACCCGAAATACTTACCGTATAAACTGAAAAGTCTTTAGTGATTCACAGGAATGCTAAATCCTGAACTGATATTTAGTTGAATGACCTCTGTTTCTAAGAATGGCTTCACGTCTGTGTTGCCTGGAGTCGACCAGCTTCAGGCTCCTGTGAACATGGGTTCCGGCCCGGGATCATCTAAACATTCCACGCTTCCACTGCATTTCTTGGTTTTGCCTCAGAAACAGCATTTTTGATGTCACCCACCAGTCTTGTATGGGACTAAGGTCCGGGGATGATCGGGCCGGCCGCTCCAGAACTCTGATTCAGCTTCACACAGGCGTCTTGTGACTGCTTCAGTCCTCACAGGTAACTTCAGACCACCTCTGATCAGCCTGGAGCTGATCATGGGCTGAGTCTTTGCCGTTCTGGCTGTTCTTCCATTCATTCCAGTGGTGGCGTTTAGTTTTCTTCCATGTTTCTCTGGTTTTGCTTTATATTTTAAAGTGTTGGAGATAATTGTCTGCACTTCTTTATATGTTTTCCCCTCTCCAATCAACGTTTTGATCAAAGTCCGCTGTTCTTCTGAACAATGCCTGGACCACCCAGAAAGAAATGCATGTGCACATGTGCTGGCGTCATTTTCAAATCATGGACGTCTGATTGACACCTGTTGTTTCACAGAATGAATGACCTCACTAATTGAACTCTACACCACTATTATTTTGAAAACAGCCCTTTCAATGAATGATTCCTTACAGACTCAGGAGAATGCATCTCATGAATATTGGGTCTCTTGGCTTTCTATGGCTCTACTACATCTACTGGTAAATATTTGCCATGTCGCAATAGAGGCCTGGGAGTTTGAGGGTTCTACGCAGTATCTTAGCTGTTACTAGGACTGCGCTCTTCTGGACTGAGGCTTCTGATGTTGTTCCTGGGATCTGCTGGAGCCACTCTCCCAGTTTGGGGGTCACTGCTCCAAGTGCTCCTACTACTACGGGGACCACGGCAGCCTTGACCTTCCACATCCGTTCCAGCTGCTCTTTCAACCCTTGGTACTTCTCAGCATTTTTGTGTTCCTTCCTCCTGATGTGTGCATCCGCTGGTATCGCCACATCTATCACCACCACCCTCTTCTGCTCTTTGTCCACCACCACTGTGTCCAGTTGGTTAGCCAGGAGCTGTTTGTCAGTCTGGATGCTGAAGTACCTTGGCCCTGTTGTTTTCGGCCACCTTCTGTGGTATGGTCCATTGAGATTTGGGTACTTCTAGTCCA